>JBBPBX010009679.1:16863-59562 GCA_038048925.1 Garcialebias charrua | reverse complement strand
ACATGCCACGTCAGATCCAACAAAGTCTTCTATCCACAGGAAACGTGTGTAAATGGGTTGCGTAAATATGATGAATCCCACCTGTTCTATCAACCTGCGCGTGCTCGCGTAGAGGTCATTTACATAATTCCCACCCCTCAAAACACCATATAAGGCCACGTTTCCTGCCTTCTGACAGCAGGAAGTGTCCATTCATTCAAAATCAAGAAGTAAGAGGAACTTCACGCGTTCGGAGATCTGCTCTCAGTGGCGCTGTGGCTACCCCCACCCCCCCGCAAGTGTCGGATGGTCAAATATCTTTAATTTTACTGTGTTACATTATAGTTTCACTTATTCAGAAGAGTGGCACCGCTACCCCCCACCCCCCCGCAAGTGTCGGATGTGTTTTTCAACAGAAGCATTTTAAATTGTCTCGAAACTACAGTTAACATCATATTAATATTGTAGTGCATATGTTGTGTGTCCCGTGGGTCGTACAGTATCAGAAATCAAGAATAAATGGTTTGATCTGAAAATGGCTTCAAACAAACGTCTCGCCGCAGCACGGACAGGAGGTGGTCAGGAGATGGTGGACAATAAATGCCACGCTGCGCAAGATGCCAACATGTTTTGCAGCACAAGCCCCACATCCTTTCTGTGCGATGTTGGAAACAAAAACCCCTGTTCCTGGACTCAGAGTGCACGTGTGTCGCAGAAAGTGGTCCAGACTGGTGGGTCTGCTGGTCTCACTGATCTAGACGCCTGCCCCCCCCCGCGCTTCTCCAGCTCGGTTCTTCAGTGCGCGCGGCTCACGGCTCCATCGCCTGCACAACGCGGCGCACGGAGCTGAGGGCGAGGTGATGGAGGCGGAGGAGGGGGGAAGAGGGGGTGGGGGTGGCACACAAGCGCAGGTTCCACTCGGCTCGGAACGGATCGGTACTTTGGGCACTTCTTTTTTATGTGTGGCTGAGAGGGAGATGGACGCACGGCGGAGCGCGCGCTCAGCAGCTTCTCTCATGCGCGCTCCTCCTGGTCATCGCGCAGCCACATTCTGCAGGTTATATTTCGAATCAGATATAATAATCTATTGCTCCGATGGTGTTTGGCACAAGATCAGTCTTAATCCGTACTTGTTCTGCGGCGGTGTATGGGGATTTTATGTACCTGGGTGTTAATATGAGGAGCGGCTTTGATGACCAAGGGGAGCGCACGACTCACCTGCGCGACACACCAGACAAATTAAACTTAAAATTATAATTCTAATTCAAACAGAACCTATTGTCAAAAACAATTGTGGTGCGTGACTTTTTTAAACTCAAAATATTTTCTAAATAACGAAATATGAAGTTATTAGTGGAGAAATCCCGTCTGGATGACAGCAGACTGACGCTCCTAAAATATACGACAGGTCCGGACCACTCGTAAATTTTGTTCGTATCTGAGAAAAATCCTAGGATACGAAAACATTGTTGGATGCCACAAATGATCCTAAATCACTCGTACGAACAGTATAAGAACAAATCTGTGCGTACGAACGGTTCGTGCATGAGGGCCAATGTGCGGTTGGAGCAAATTTCTTTATCTAACGTCACAAACACGTGACCGGAAAACCCGAATTTACCGTGTAAAAAAACGGCGCTAATTTTAAACTATTTTTGAGAGGAATTTTCATTCATTTAACATTATTTTAGCAAAAACGGTCAGAGGTCAATCTTAATATTTATATATGTTGTGCCATTTTTTGAAAAGTTAAAAAATCATGTCAGTGGAGCTTTAAAGTTGCAAAACATCACACTGTGGTCTTTGAAACTGCTTTTACAATAAGCTATAGACTTGAAAACAATTTGGTTAAATTTTGTCCTTAAATGTTAAAGGTTTGTCTTTCATAAAATTTAAAAACATTAAAGTATTACTTATTAATTAGTCACTTGTTCTGTGAATGCTGTGGGGTCGTCCTAGAAGAGCTGAAGAGGTGGCTGTTGATGTCTGTGTCTTCCTGGTAATGCTGCAGCCCCCATGACCCGGAAGCAGAAGATAATGGATGGATGGATGATGGGTGGATGGATGGATGGATGGATGATGGAGGAGACCATCAAACAGCATGAGTGGTCAGTTCAGTTAAACACCTGCCTGTTTGCTTCAGATCAGCTGTTCAATTCTCTGCAGGTTCTAATAAAAGGTGCACCAGGTCTTTCAGCTGAATCTCTCAGGGGCCACAGTTGGACGGTCGATAACTGAAAACTGTCCTTTCTGAATTTTTGACTGTTTTTATCTGATTTCATCCTATAATCAAAAAAATTGTAACAACAACAGTTGAGCAGATTCTGTTAATCTTTTCTTAGGATTCATTAAAGGTCAAATGCAAATGGAAATTTTTCTTAACTTCCAGTATGGATTTAAACAAACACTATACACACTTAACATTGTAAAATATGTTTAGGAAATTTAATGTTCAAGGACACCACTTGAGAAGAAAAAGTTTAATAGGAAAAGTAACAATATGAAAATTGTACAAAAATAAAAAATACTGCATCCAACAGTGTTGCCAGGTGAGAAATGTAGGATTATTATACTAGAGACATAAAATTATCTTATTTTGAGGGAAATTATCGTACACCTGTCATAACCAAAATAACAAGTCCATTAATGTGCTGTAGTCATTCTAGTGTTGAATAGTGTCTAACAATCACTCACAGCTTTGTGGCATCAGTAAGGATGGGAACTAATGAGCCATAGATCTGTAATGAGCCCCCCACCCCTTCTTCTTGTTTTGTTTTATGGTGATTGGCAGACCATTTGTAATGTGCATTACTGCCACCTACTGAGCTGGCGTGGGGACAGGCGATAAACAGAAAAAAATAATAATTCTGTAAAATTAATTTAATAACTCACCTAAATTCTCTCTATTAAGTTTGTATTTTTCAAGAAAATAATAATCAGATCTTTAACTTTATTGATATCACTACTAAAAACATCCCTCGTAAATTTAATATTCATTTATTTTTGGAAATGCATTCTTTCTGTTCCATACCCTGGACATTCCATAAAGACATGTTGAACCGTTTCAGGGAGATTGCTGGTGCACTTGTCACATAGTCCTGTTGCATACTTTCTAATTATTTTAAGAGATTTATTAAGGCCTGTGTGTCCTATTCTATTGTACCACTGGTACATTTTTATTTTTAAATCACTTCTTGGTCTACTGCCTTCATACATCTCCTCCTACATGTCTCTGTGTGACTTTTTTTGTTTGTTAAATTTGTTTAAAAAATCTGTATGCCTCTCTTATGAATGTCTATTGTTGTCGCTGTTGTCATTCTTTGTTGAAAACAGGTCTCTCTTGTAAATGAGTCCTCGAGGCTCAATGGGATTAACCTGTCTAAATAAAGTTTGAATGAATTGCGAGTAATTAGAATTAGATGTTCTACTGTTCAAAATATTTCTGTGATAATTCAATCATGTTTCCAATCATTTTACAACAAGCTGTTTGGTTTAATACCACTGTAAATCAATGTTGAAAGTTTATTAACAAATTTCATACTTGATGATGTAAAGATTTTGTTCGCTGTATTTCTTGATTTTATTTTTGATGTATTTCTTGATTTTATTTTACTTTTGATTGCAATAAAGCTTATGATTGTGGAATAGTTTGCATCCTGGTAATAATTTGAGTGGAATGCACTGATTTATTTTCAATAGGACAGTTGAACAAACATTTAGTGACCACCATCATTATTAGTGTTTTTACATCAAGAATCTATTTAAATTCAATTCTGTAAGACCAATGACATTTCATTGTTTCACTTCAATTAGTTCTTGCTGTCTAGATAAAGAACCATTAAGAGGGAGGAGTGGGATCTGTCCAAAACTTTTGAACTTCCATGTTTCCCTGAAAATGGTCTTCAGTGGGATGGTGAAACCCTGACGACTTTCAGGTTCCAGCAGATGCTTCTTCCATTGTTAGGCAGGATTCACAGGTTTCAGGTTTTCCAGCTCACACTTTTTATTCTTTGTATGTACATCTACAAATGATCAAGTTTCTGAGTCAACCCAGTTCAAGATGGCCGCCACAGCCACCTGACCTCAGAAACAAAAAGTTGTCTATAATTCGCGAAAAAAGGCCTCATCAACAGTCCTATTCTTTTCCTCCATAAAATAAGTTGTATGCTGGTGAAGATTCTCAGTCATCCAGGACATGATAAAATCAAAAAAGGCGTTCAATACAAGATCAACTGGACTTTATTTGTTACAGAAGACCTTTCGCTTCTCATCCGAGGAGCTTTATCAATTCAATGAAACAGACTGTGTGCGTGTGGAGTTATACGGTTGAGAGCAGCAGCTTCACATGAATGTCCACGTCCACAAACACATCTGTTAGAAACAGTCTGATGCTTCAAAACACACACAAGAGACACAAGTTCACACTTTTTACTTTTCTCTGTGTTTTTCTTTTTCCATCTTTCTCTGTTTTCTCCTCATGTAGTCGCTCCTGCTCCTCTCACCTGCTCCTCATCGTCTCTCCCCAGGTGTTAGTGTCCCTTTAAATAATGTCTCATTTTGTTTGTCCCTCCTCCGTGGATTGTTTTTCCTGCAGTCGTTCATGTTCTGTCCCTCCATGTCTTCCTGAGCTCTTCTTGTTCTTCTAAGTTCTGCTGCCACGTCAGCTTTTTGTTTGGATCAAATCGATTTTCTTCTTTGACCTCTGAGTTCCTCGTGTCTGTCTGCACCTGGATTCAAACGTGCACAGATCATGATCCAGGCGCTAAATGAAGTTCATTCATTGATGAATTTTAAAAGATAAAAAGCCTCAACTTCCACAGATGTTCCAAACTGTGCTGAAATGTGCCGTCCTGTGCCAAACAGCAACACTCCGAGCTCTTTCTTTACTAAAACATCTGGAAGTTGCTCTAGTTGATTTCAGCAGCAGGTAATGTCCACGTGGATTTGTGCTTTCCAAGAGTTTGAACCTTCTTCATTATATCTTCAAAGGAGTTATTTAGTTATTAACTTCAGACAAGATAATAAAAACTCTTTTTTTCTCTGTTCATCCTCATTTTGTATGAAACATCAGCAGCTGTTGTGATGCTCACACTTCTGATGAACTCTGCCAGATGTTCTCTTCATGTTCACACTAGGGATGCACCGATCCACATTTCTCACTTCCGATCCGATACCGATACTTATTAACTCAGTATCGACCGATACCGATACTTTCCCGATCCAATACTGTTCAGGTATTTGACTCTGTATAATGAAACTTTTGCACCCAAACTATTCATTTTAACATTGTGTGAGATAAACCCAATGAAGACACTCTTAAGCCTTACAATAGGGAACCCCCCTATTGTAAGGCTTAAGAGTGTCTTCATTGGGTTTATCTCACACAATGTTAAAAAGGGCAGTCACAGATTGTGATTGAACACAAGTGCTCTTTGAAGCTGGATCGGAAAAGTATCGGCAGGTTTGATCCGATACCCGATACTTAAATAATGCTGGTATCGGATACCGATACCGATACTGGATCGGATCTGCCCCATCCCTAGCACCAGGATCATTGAAGCAGAGTTTGTAGTTGCTGAGAAACACTCCATCTTATTTGTGCACGTTGTTTTCCAGCAGGGACTTCATGGAAACCCCTCGGGGCTTCAGAGGTTGTGGTAAATAATCTCACTGCTAATCTCATTTAATCTGTCTCACAGCAAACACACTGAACCTGTGAACAGAAAGGAGAGAAAACAGCTGAAGAAAACACTCAGCAGCTAAAGTTCAGCTCTACTGTGGCTAATGTTAGCATGCTGGTTAGCTTTGGATGAGTTCAGCCACAAAGTGAGAGAAGTTGTGTTCTGAAGCTGGAGGTCTTTTCAGAACCACAAGAGTTCTTCCTGTGGATCAAACATGCTGAGATCCAGCAGGAGTTTCAGGGAGTCTGAAGAGGATCCAGCTGCAGATCTTCCTCCTCACACTGAACATCTGTCACTGTGAATCCACTTGAAAGATTTCTGTTAGTCCAAAAAACTTGACTTTGATCTGAGTCACATCATATCTGTCATAACGTGCACGTTTTACAACACACTGATAATTACATTTAATGAGCTATAAAGTCCAATCATTTCAAGAAAACATTGAATTTAGTTCATGTTTGTGAAATCTTTAGTTTGTTTTGTGTTTTGTCATTTAATCCAACTATCAGACGACTTTATTAGTTCCAACGGGCAATTTATTTACCTGCAGCATTGTTTACACAAACAAACAAACAAAGAAGCAGCAGGTCCTGTAAGTGGACATGAATGAAAGGGTGATCATGTTTTGTCCATGTCTGAGTGAAAGGAAAGTCCTCAGACAGGTCATGTGATGGAACATGAGCAAATGAGAAGAAGTCCTAAAAATGATGCTGATGGATCAAAAGAGTGAAATGTGAACTCAGAGTGCACAGATGAACATCAGCTGGATGGTGAAGCCAGATGTTTGCAGATGTTCCTGCATGTAGTTTGTGAGTGGATCCAGCAGGTGGCAGCACTGAGCTGTAAATGAGCTCCAGAGCAGATGTGAAGGCAGATGTGAAGCAGCCACAGTTAGTTGTTGTGTGAACATGTTTCACACACAACACACAGGAGGTGTGGAGAGAGGAGAGCAACATCACAGCAACACGTTGCTGCTTTCAAAGCAACACTTGTGTTTGTGCTGCAACAACAACTATTAGTCATGACAGAAGATCAATGAAGTGTCTGAGCAGCTGCTGGACCATGTGACCCCGGGGTCAAACATCTGCAGCTCTTCATCTTCTTCTAGTGGCTCTTCATCACCTTTTGATTCATTTCACTTCTATTGATTTATTCACTTGATCTTGAAGGTCCAGGTGAAACTTTAACATCAAGTTCTCCAGATGTTTCAATCATTTGTCAACATCAAGTTCTCCAGATGTTTCAATCATTTGTCAACACAAACATGTGTCACAGCCACGTGCACATCCCTCACATCCCAGTGCACGTTGGGGTCTCCTGCTGCTCCACAAAGGTCTGGACCATGTGAAGACCTTGTTGGAAATCAAAGGTCTGGACCATGTGAAGACCTTGTTGTAAAGCAAAGGTCTGGACCATGTGAAGACCTTGTTGGAAAGCAAAGGTCTGGACCATGTGAAGACCTTGTTGGAAAGCAAAGGTCTGGACCATGTGAAGACCTTGTTGGAAAGCAAAGGTCTGGACCATGTGAAGACCTTGTTGTAAAGCAAAGGTCTGGACCATGTGAAGACCTTGTTGGAAAGCAAAGGTCTGGACCATGTGAAGACCTTGTTGGAAAGCAAAGGTCTGGACCATGTGAAGACCTTGTTGGAAAGCAAAGGTCTGGACCATGTGAAGACCTTGTTGGAAAACAAAGGTCTGGACCATGTGAAGACCTTGTTGTAAAGCAAAGGTCTGGACCATGTGAAGACCTTGTTGGAAAGCAAAGGTCTGGACCATGTGAAGACCTTGTTGGAAAGCAAAGGTCTGGACCATGTGAAGACCTTGTTGGAAAGCAAAGGTCTGGACCATGTGAAGACCTTGTTGGAAAGCAAAGGTCTGGACCATGTGAAGACCTTGTTGGAAAGCAAAGGTCTGGACCATGTGAAGACCTTGTTGGAAAGCAAAGGTCTGGACCATGTGAAGACCTTGTTGGAAAGCAAAGGTCTGGACCATGTGAAGACCTTGTTGGAAAGCAAAGGTCTGGACCATGTGAAGACCTTGTTGGAAAGCAAAGGTCTGGACCATGTGAAGACCTTGTTGGAGATCAAAGGTCTGGACCATGTGAAGACTTTGTTGGAAAGCAAAGGTCTGGATATAAGGTCTGGACCTTTGTCCAGACCTTATAGTATCTGCCCCTTTTGGAAAAAAAGGGGCAGATACTATAAGATTATTTCTTCTCTCTGCCTCCTTTCATTTTATGTCTTTTTATATTGTACACTGTATGTTTAAATGTTGTTTTTATTGATGTAAAATGAATAAATTTATTTAAAAAAAAAAAAGAAAGCAAAGGTCTGGACCATGTGAAGACCTTGTTGGAAAGCAAAGGTCTGGACCATGTGAAGACCTTGTTGGAAAGCAAAGGTCTGGACCATGTGAAGACCTTGTTGGAAAACAAAGGTCTGGACCATGTGAAGACCTTGTTGGAAAGCAAAGGTCTGGACCATGTGAAGACCTTGTTGGAAAGCAAAGGTCTGGACCATGTGAAGACCTTGTTGGAAAGCAAAGGTCTGGACCATGTGAAGACCTTGTTGGAAAGCAAAGGTCTGGACCATGTGAAGAGCTTGTTGGAAAGCAAAGGTCTGGACCATGTGAAGACCTTGTTGTAAAGCAAAGGTCTGGACCATGTGAAGACCTTGTTGTAAAGCAAAGGTCTGGACCATGTGAAGAGCTTGTTGGAAAGCAAAGGTCTGGACCATGTGAAGACCTTGTTGTAAAGCAAAGGTCTGGACCATGTGAAGACCTTGTTGGAAAGCAAAGGTCTGGACCATGTGAAGAGCTTGTTGGAAAGCAAAGGTCTGGACCATGTGAAGACCTTGTTGGAAAGCACAGTGGCGGATCTACCATTCAGGCGAATGAGGCCGTTGCCTGGGGCCTCCAATCAGCAGGGGCCTCCATTCAGCAGGGGCCCCAGCCGTCACCTACATCCCTAACATTGCTCCTGCTTGTTAATGTACGTTTAACATAAAAATATATATAGTTACGATGAAAACTATCTTTAAAAACGCAACAGAAAAAACGGTTGAGTTCTGTACCCCCCTACTAAAATGGACTATTCCGTCATGCGTCATGACGTCACCCACTAATCCAGGAAGTGCTGTATGCTCGCCTGCTGTTTGAGTGAGAAGGAAGCGGGAGACAGGAGACAGAAAAAAGATGAAGCGAACGAGAAAATACCAAAAGCGGAGCTGAAAAACGTAAAAGGCGTCAAAAAACAATAACGTATGTTTCTTCACTATCGAAAGTGACAACCTTTTTTAATGGGTCGAATTCTAAAACTTCATCAACTGCTAATGACGGTCACGAGCGGCAGCGGCCCATTGAAAGTGTGGCGGAACCGGACATCAGGATCCAGGAGGAAGTTAATGGCGCCGAGGCAGTGACTCAAGATGAAGATAAAGACGAGGATTCACAGCAAGATGAGGTACGAGTTTTAGAAATTATTTTGTAGGTTGGGTAAAAGAAATCCTAACAGTAATCAGCTGAGACAACCACTATTTTCACGTTTTCTTTCTGTATCAAAATATTAAAAGATATTCGACCTAAATCTTCTGACTTAAATAGGAGAGAGGGGATTATATATTTTACCTACTTTAGCTCTCTGCCCTGCTTGCTTAGTATACAGTATTATTAAATTATTCGGACTTTACATTGAATAGAATAGATCTAAAATATTCCACAGTTATCTATAAAAAAAAATTCTCAACCATTTTACAAAATATTTGACTGTTAAAACTTCATCAGACTATCATTGTTTTGTTATTTGGTCCATAGTCCCTCCATTAAATACATTATAAAGCACAACTTATAGCTTTCAGAGTAATGCAAAAATGTGTTTTTTAATAATGACAGGTTTGCTTTGGACAGAAATGCCACTGTTAGTTTAAAACAACAGAATCAAAAGGCTAGGATTGCTAAATTAAAATGTTATCTAAAATGTAAAAATTGATATAAATGAAAAGTGACATTCCCTGATGCATGCTCAATAATCCAGGTGGAAAAATCTGTGACATTATTTGAGTCATTTAGTTTACAGTCTGTGTAAGTTTTAAGGTTTAAAAAGAAGTCAAAACTTTCAGTCTTAATTATGGAAACTTGGATAAATGAGAGCCTTCACATGTGTTAAATGTAATAATGTCTTATTTTTTCTTTTATTTCCTCCAACACTAACATATTTGTTGTTTTTTTCAGATGCAGTCTTGACCAGAAACAAGACAGAAGACAACTTTCATAGAAGTCCAGCTGAATAATCAAGGTAATTCATGATCACTTAATGCTGTAAAAAGTGTCTCATGCCTGGACATCTTGTTGTTCATATCGAGCCAGTGTGTGAATTAATCTCAAAGTACCACATCTCAACTACACACACTCACTTTTTCACATTGATCTAACAACTGTTCCCTGTTACAGAATATGTAATATAACGTTAAAAGAATTAAAGTTGTGAAAATCTTATAATCAATAATAATAAACAATCAATAATAAAACATCCATCCATCCATTTTCTTCCTCTTATCCGGGGTCGGGTCGCGGGGGTAGCAGCCTAAGTAGGGAGGCCCAGACTTCTCTCTCCCCAGCCACTTGGAGCAGCTCCTCTGGGGGAATCCCAAGGCGTTCCCAGGCCAGCCGAGAAACATAGTCCCTCCAGCGTGTCCTGGGTCTTCCTCTGGGTCTCCTCCCGGTGGGACATGCCCGGAACACCTCACCAGGGAGGCGTCCAGGAGGCATCCTAACCAGATGCCCGAGCCACCTCAACTGGCTCCTCTCGATGTGGAGAAGCAGCGGCTCTACTCCGAGTCCCTCCCGGATGACTGAGCTTCTCACCCTATCTCTAAGGGAGAGTCCAGACACCCTGCGGAGAAAACTCATTTCAGCCGCTTGTATCCGAGATCTCGTTCTTTCGGTCACAACCCAAAGCTCATGACCATAGATGAGGGTGGGAACGTAGATCGATCGGTAAATTGAGAGCTTTGCCTTTTGACTCAGCTCCCTCTTCACCACGACAGACCGGTACAGCGCCCGCTTCACTGCGGATGCTGCACCTATCCGCCTATCGATCTCACGCTCCAGTTTTCCCTCATTCGTGAACAAGACCCCGAGATAATAATAAAACATGTTTTGCAAAAAGACTTTAAAGGATAGTTGTACCTTATTAAAGTAGAGAGAAAAAAACAGTTGTTTTTATTGTCTAGTTCCCAGTATTAGACTATGAACATGAAAATCTTTGACCTTCAGGGCAGGGCCTAATGGTACATTTAGGCTGACTTGGGGGAGGGCCCCTTTACAAAGGTTTGCCTGGGGCCCCAAAATGTCTAAGTCCGCCACTGCTCGGGCATCTGGTTAGGATGCCTCCTGGACGCCTCCCTGGTGAGGTGTTCCGGGCATGTCCCACCGGGAGGAGACCCAGAGGAAGACCCAGGACACGCTGGAGGGACTATGTTTCTCGGCTGGCCTGGGAACGCCTTGGGATTCCCCCAGAGGAGCTGCACCAAGTGGCTGGGGAGAGGAAAGTCTGGGCATCCCTACTTAGGCTGCTACCCCCGTGACCCGACCCCGGATAAGTGGAAGAAAATGGATGGATGGATGGATGTTAAAAACTGAATAGAATAGTAATAACCATTATTGTCCATCAGTGGAGAAATTCAGTTGTAGCTGCAACGTAACAGGCATAAGAAATAAATAAGGAAAAAACATGCTGTGCAGCCATTAAAAATAGCAAACAAACAAATAAGAAAAAATACACAAATTAAACTATTGTATAAAGTCAAGTCTAAAATATTTGTTAACTTTTACATCAGAAGTTTTTTTTTTATAGATGTAATCATTATTTTGTACAAATGAACAAAACACATGACTGACCTTTTTTCCCCTGAACTTTATTTACGGTATTTATTTATTTTCTGAACTTTATTTGATTTTTTTCTGAACTTTATTTATGGTATTTATTTATTTTCTGAACTTTATTTTATTTTTATTTAATTTTTAACTTTATTTACTACACCATTACTATTATTATTATTTACTACTCATTTACGGTGGCCCCAAGGTGTAAATGAACAACATTTAAAAAAACAGAATTACATTTGGAAAAACACAACAAAAACAACAAAAACACAACATTTGAAAAAACGAAATTACCGTACCTTAAGCCAAAGCGGAAGTGGCCAAAGCGGAAGTACAAAAAACCCAGATTACATTAAGCCAAACCGGAAGTGGCCAAAGCGGAAATAGAAAAAACCTAATTACATTAAGCTAACTACCTCCGTGTGTGTGTGTGTGTGTTTGTGTGTACTGTGTTCGGTTTTATGTTGTTAATAAAATAAATAAAATAAAAATTTGTCTTAATGTAATTTTGTTTTTTCAAATGTTGTTGTGTTTTTCCAAATGTAATTCCGTATTTTTCTAATGTGATTCGGGCCACTTCCGCTTTGGCCACTTCCGGTTTGGCTGAATGTAATTTTTTTTCTTCTACTTCCGCTTTGGCCACTTCCGGTTTGGCTTAATGTAATTTGGTTTTTTCTACTTCCGCTTTGGCCACTTCCGGTATGGCTTAATGTAATTTCATTTTTTCAAATGTTGTGTTTTTGTTGTTTTTGTTGTGTTTTTCCAAATGTAATTCTGTTTTTTTAAATGTTGTTCATTTACACCTTGGAGCCACCGTAATTTACTGACACATGATTTCAACAGAATCAACCAATTCTTGTGAGGTTGTTGTGGCTCCAGTTGACCACCAGATGTCTCCATCACTGAAGCCTTGAAGCTTTTTGGACACAACAGCCTCAGCACTTCATGACGCTTCACGTGCCCATCACTAGCCTTTGGTTAAATTGATAATATCTGCACTCTACTGTATTTAAATGGATCACTGATCCAGCTGTGTAATGTTTATTGTTGTCATTGTTTACCGTTATTGTTGCTTGTACTTTATATGTTCTATCTGAAACAGGTCTCTCTTGTAAATGAGTCCTCGTAGCTCAATGAGACTAGCCTGTATAAATAAAGGTTGCATTAAAATAAAATTGTTTTGTAGCAACTTTTTTTCCGTTAGGTTTTCTTTCCCTTCTTTGTCTGAAACCATGTACCAGTAAATCTTTTATTCAAGGTTACGTGGATCCAACGCGGCAGCATAAATAATATATTAAAGAGACCGGAGCTGTGAGAAGGACAGAGCTGCAGGTTTTAAAAAGTTTCTCTTAATAAATGTTTCACCGGTTTGTGACCAACTGAACTTCTTGACACATTTTTTTAGCACTTTGAGATTTTTATTAATGAAAAGTGCGGTATAAATTGAATTTATTATTATTGTTTTTTTTTTTGTATTTGGGGAAGGACAGAAGCAGAAACCTCAAACATGTCAGAAATCTGATCTGAATCTGCACACCTTCTGCAGGCAACTTTAATTAACTGCACTCTTTAATAATGCTCAAACAATAATTAAATTATTAGTTATAATGACACTTCCACTGTTACTCTCATGAATTCTGGTTTGTTTGGCTCATTCTGCAGACAGGATGTCAAAGAACAAACAGCTCAGAGGACGAAAACTACAAACATGCCCCCCCTCTTTTTACAGAACTGCTGGACATTCCTCACAGAACTGCAAATCCAGAACAGACCCGAACGGGACAGAGGGAACTCTCAAATATTTGAATAACGTCTCCAGGAAGCTGCGGGCAACAACAACGCAGCTAGGAGGAAACCGGATCACCACTGATCCCTCTGTTGTGTTGTTGTTTTTTTTAAAGCTGGTTAACATTTATGAAGTATCTGACCACAAGATAACCAAAAGCTTTCCTTCCCCCGCCCCTCAGGGCCACTTCCTCTGCTCCTCTGTCATATGTTGTCTTTGGAGGACCGTTATCATAAATTAATTTTTATTTTTAACAACAAATGACAAGGCACTGCAGCAGGGATGTGAACGATCATCAAGAGCGGCGCATAAAAAAATGACAAAGAGTTGAGATTTATTTACCTGGGCGTAGTCTTTCTCCACAGCTGCCCTCTTTTGACTGAAAGTCCTGAAGGGAAAAAGAATAAAATGTGATCAACAATTTAGAAAGAACATTAATAGAAAATGTACACAACTTCAAACTAGGGGGTCTATTGTATTGCACAAGTGGAAAATTCTGAATTCTTTTTTAAAAGTCTAAAAACAGGTTTAATTGATCTTTGCTGGCACCATGTATCAAGACTCCCACTCCTAGATCAAACCTGATTCTGGTCCCATTTATACAAAAATAATGACATTGAAAGAAGTCAGTTTCCACTTCAAGGAAACAAAACTATTAATTTGGTATCATGCAGGTGGGGGGGGGGGGGAATCCTCTTAAAGTAAAACCATCTCGTCCAACTTCAGAGGCAGCACAAAAAGGTTATTTAATGAACCAACAGGTTTTAAGATTTGTTTTAGTTTGAAATGATTTTTAGTCTCCTAGTCCATTTAGCCAACAGATCCATTTGTTTTAAACATGTTAACGTAATTAAATTGTATTAAAGATGCAGGATTTTTATTTGATTATTTATAATTGATCAATCTTAGCATGACACTTGTAATAAAGTCAAAGGTTTTTCCCCAAATGTTGAACTTTTTCTTTAGATTAGGTTCACACTGCAGGCTTTAATGTTCTATTGCTGGGTTGCAATCACGTGACCCGGAAGTGGCGCGAAATTCAGATGAGGGGCAGGAAGTGATTTTCCCCAGTTCAAAACACAGCAGAATGGATTACAGCAAGTATGCCAAAGCCCTAAATAAACTGGCGAGGACGAGTTTTGGGTTAACCATTTAGGATCAAAAGAAGCTTTAAATGGTTGTCGACTTGTTTCTGCCCGGGTGAGTAGTGAGATGTATTATTTATTTAGTAATTAGCCTATGCTAACTACGCTATCGCTAATGCTAACAACAAGTTTAGTTAGCCCCCTGTTATTTCTATGTGCGTGGATCTACTTACAAATAATATATTTAGCTTCTGTAAAGCCAAATTCGTGCTGGAGTTGTATGTGTTAACGTTGAGTCATATGCATTTCTACACTGTAGGTCAGAGATCTACAGTAACTCCATTAAAAACATGGTTTGTGGCTACACAAAGTGGGGAAGTAGTCACAGCCCACTGTGACTGTATGGCTGGTAAGTTATATTTATTTGTATTTAGCTTTTATTGTTTTGTTTTGCTATTAGCATGAATGTCCCACTAAGTAAAAAATATATTTTCTATCCAGGACTCATCTCAGTGGGGATTTAATGGCTAAATACTAGTAGGCCTACTGTTATTCATTTTCTTGCATATTTTTTCAGACTGTCAGAATCTTGCTCCCATGTAGGAGCAGTTCTTTTTGCAACAGAAGCTGGGGTGAAAATGAAGAAAAGTGCTTCATGTACCACAGAAAAGTGTAAATGGTTAATGCCATCACACATTAAAAAGGTAAGTTAATGTACTGAAAATATTATGATTTTTTTTGTTTTGTTAATATCATCAAGGTGATCGTATCTTCTTTGTAACTTCAGATACTAGCTGGTTAAACTCAAGGTGGCCATACATGGGAGCCTCACCAGATGGAGTCGTTTCATGTGACTGTCATGGAGCCAGGGTGTGTGAAATCAAGGTAAAATTTATTTCTCAAAAGGTTTGGACTACTGCACTGCAGACTTAGCTTTTTTAGATTTTTCTACCTGGATTATTGAGCATGCATTAGGGTACTGCACTGCAGACTTTGCGCACCTCACAGTATGAATGTTACAACTATAATTTTTTACTCAAATCTTTGTTGTTTGCATATTTCACAGCATGTAGCCGTAGTTTTGGGGATGGTCTTGCAGTTTGTGGGATGTTGCCTTGTTTCCAGTTAAAAAATGTGTGACCTTTCCATCACCTTTTAAAACTTAGTCCAGATTAATACATTCTTACCTGTGGAACACACCTGGTTGACAGAGACATAAATATAGTCTCATTTTCTAACATTGGTGTTGGATAGTGAAATGAGTGAAACACAATCTTTAAAAAAGTATCATATTGAAATGTTTTGGAGACTACCGTATTTATTTTTTATGTCTAAGTTTCATTGTCTTGTCCTTCAGTGCCCACAGAGCAAAGAGCATGAAGTCAGTCTGAGGATGTGTGCTGGACAGCCTGGTTTTTGTCTTGTCGTCTCGTCAAGGTTGGAGATTCTGTACAACTGGATAGGAACCATCCTTATTACCATCAGCTCCAGGATCAGATTCACATTGTGGATGTACAATATTGTGATTTTGTAGTATGGAGTGAAAATGATATTTATGTGGAAAGAATTCTGCCAGATGACCAGCTGTGGGAAACAGCAGTTCCCAAAATTCAGCACTATTTTACACATTGCATCCTACCTGAAATCCTGGGACAGAAATCCACACGTGACTAACCAATCTAAGAATCAAGAATGTTATTTGGAGTAGTTGATGAAAGGAGTTTGAAAAGTTTATACAAATTTAAACAGTTGCTCTTTTTTTCCCCAAAAACATTTGTCACTACCATAACATGTTTCAGCTACACCTGTAGCAAGCACTCTGCAGAAGGGTCATGTGATGTTGTTACATGTCATGACAGCTGTTTTTTATTTACAATAATCTTAATTGAAAAGTTAAGTATGTTAAATCAAATGATATATTTAAATCAATATGAGATTAGCTTGTGAATTTCAAAGGTGTTCTAATATGTTAAATAACAGCACATACAAATGTCATATGTCACAAATGTTGCAAAATGAGTCTACTTCAGAAAAATGTTTTTATTTCAATAGCAAAACTCATGTCATTTTAACTGACCAATATTCACAAAGATTGGTTATGGAGTTCATTGAATAAATTAAAAATATTCAACCTTATTGGGTAAATTTTTTTTTTGTCTTCATGAACAATTAACATGTACAAATATGGTCTGTAACAGTATTAGTGATTTAATTTACTTTTGATTTACTTTAAATGATAAATACATGTATAATCATTTAAACTTAAAATATTTATATAAATATAGTTGATTGAATTACTTGTCGCTCAGGCCACTCTATTAAGAATTGTAATCTTTCATGGAGAACATGAATCGTTCTAAAACAAATTCGAGACACAGTGGCTTTTGACACATTAAATCTATAGGCAAGGTCTTGAAGCTGCAGATTTAATCTGAGATGCATAAGTATCATAATAAATTGCTCAAATTTGGAGAGTGCTGACAGTGATGACATGCTGATGTATAAGGTTCACAGAGCTGAAAAATTTGCATCAAAACTAAAAAGTTGGGCAGTCCCGTATAAAACTTTGTTTTATCGTTGTTCTGGAAGGTTTCAGGAGTAAATTTAGTCACTGAGACTTTTTCCTTAAGGTCGCAGATCTCAGTTGTGTAGCCTTTCACTGCATCCTCCAGCTTTGTGAGGTCAACCATGCTTAGATCCGTCTGGCATTCTGCATCTGCAAATATTTAATTATTAAAAATTACGTTCAGAAATTCTATAAATAAATAAATAGTATTTTTATTTATTATTATTTTACCTTTGAATCGTTCATTTTCAGGGGCTGGTAAGCTTTCTTCACAGAGCTCCTCTTCCAGACTGTTGGCCTCCTCAGTGCAGAGAAGCTTCCGGGCCTTAGCTCTTTCCCTGCGCCGGAGGGATGCTTCTGTTTGTGGCCACTCGTTACTTCTTTGGTACCCCAGGTTAACAGTGGGGGCCCAGTCTTGGGAATGTACATCACCTGCTGCACTCGGACAACCTAAATATAAGACACCACTTTAAAGTAAAACACGTAAATGCCTTTCCTAGCACTAAGCTAACCGCTAACAACATTAGCATTCTAATCGGATTTTTTCTGGGAACAACCAAGTGTTGAACCACTACACAAGCTAGGGCATAACATATCTTATCTGTCTTTCTAGTTACTGTCCAATAAAATATCTGAAAATATGATTTAAACGATACGACCCTTACCTGTAACAAAGTGGTCGCTGCAGACTCTCGTCAGTTTCTGCACCTCCTGTTTTTAGCCGTAGGTTGTAATCCACGTTTGTCGTCTTTTTTCTGTAAGTTTTTTTAAATTAATCCCCTTGTAGCATACTACTTTCGGAACACGAAAATAACTTTTATCTATCTCTCGATTAGAGCGGTTGCAACAACCGTAAACGGCACAGAATTTAGGCATGTAGATGCTGAATCAGCAACAGAAGGAAACGGCTGCGTTTACTTCCGGACCCGCATCTGCATTCTGTGACGTCACTGCTACGTCATCTGAAACCCAGCAATTACAATTTCTTGCTCATATTTGATTTTTTGTCATGGTCGATCACGTTATAATTTAAATGCAACCTTAGTTTCCAGTATGGTGCTTTGATGGAACGTCACCCGCAGCACGCTGTGTTTACAGAAGTACATATGGATGCTACACGTTAGCATGTGTATATCAGTTATGAAGTTGTGAAATCAGAGGCAATAAATGATCCGACATGCTTGTTTGGTCCAGTGTTTACACCTGATCTTGACTCTTGCTGGCTCCTCTGGCGCAGAACGGGAGACGTACTGAGAGTGAAACTACGGTAAGATAAGATAGAACTTTATTGATCCTGCAGGAAAATAACTCAAGTATCACGTTAGGGTCGACACAATGTTTGTATCATATGTTGCTCTGGACTCGCAGTCATCCAGGACACAAATTAAGTATCACAGACGAAGCAAGTGGACTTCTGTTGTGTTGTCAGAGTCAGAGAGTCAGAGAGTCTTTATTGTCATTTGCACCGCATGTGGTACATGAGATGAAAACGAGATTATGTACACGAGGTCCCAGTTACATCCAACAACAAATGAAAGAGAAAAACAGTAATAACATCGAGAACTAACTAAGAAAAACATCAACTAGTAATACACTAAGCCTAATATTAGTTATTAATAGTGTTGCTGAAGAGGTCAGAGTTTCAAGATTTAAACTGCATGAAGTTGGTATCAATATTATCAATGTTTGGATCAATTCACATGCCCCGACTTTAAGGACTTCGAAGTCAGATGACATGCGACGGGACCATTCAAACGGCAGTAACTTTGAAAAACATTAAACGTGTATCTGATTTAGTACGACATATGACAAAGACCTGGGTCAGATTTGAAAAATATATATTTTTATTTCTCGCATTTACGCCAAATTTACACAACATGCGTTCCGGCTCCGCCCCGCTCAGCTCCGCAGGTCGCAGTTGAGCATTTCAAGTCCAGTTTCCACTACCTCCGCTCCGGTCCACCTGGATGCGCCGCTCCGAGACGCATGCGTGGGAATTGCGAGATCGCGCGATAAATTAAGTGATAAATAAGGAAGTCAGAACAAAACAATTCATTCGGTGGAAGAAGGAGAACAACAGTAGAGACTGCCTCGCTGTTTGATTGTTTTTTGCATTGAGATATGAGCGACAGGACATGGTTTGAGCGACAGGATGTGATCTATTACATTTCAGAATAAAATACTTTATTTATTTATTTATTTCTTGTATTGCGTTTGTAGGCGTAGTCATAAATGATAGTTTGACAGCATTTTTGTACAAATAAATCCGTATAGAGCTAGGATTAGTCCGCCCGTGGTGATTTTATTTTGTAAATACGGATGTTGTGCTCGTTCCTTTTCCTGTTGGTGCGACGTAATCTTTAAAAGTTGACTCCGGCACAGCTCCGGCGTCCGGCAGAAATAGGATCGGATCTAATTTTGACGGACTGCCGTCCGCTCGCCGCCGCCGTGCGGAGCCAGTGTAAACGCTCTCATTGATTATAATGGGTGCGTATTTGCTGCGGAGGTCGGACCGGAGCGGAGCCGGAACGCATGTAGTGTAAATTTGGCGTTAGACCATCATGGCTTGCACATGGGCTAAAGTGTTGGAGTTAGGCCACAGTTTCCTCTTGCTCACTTTATTTTTCCTCTGATGCTCAGTCTGTTTGTTTGTTATGACACATTCGTTAAAAAAAGTTCTGACTGAACCGTCTGCGTCAGATTTACAGAAACTGTTTCATCCCGACTTCCTTTTCTGGGATCATTTTTGCCTGGATTTACTCATCCAAAAAAGTTCTCTTCCAAATGTTTTCACCAGATGAACGGCTCATCTGGTTTCATAAACACAAGAGTGGATCGTAAAATGTGCTGAGAAATATGATCTGTGAAAGCTATTTTTGATCCGGGTCTTAATCGTTTCGGGTTCGTTGATGTAAACGGGATAATGACAACTCGAGTCCGGCTCATGTAGAATCTAAGAAAAGAACCATGAGACTTTTCTGCAGAAGAATCACTCCCATCAGAGTCATGGGAGAAAAAACTGCAGCAAAATCATCATTAAGTCATTAAACACGTCGAGACTTGGCTGCCATGCTCCACCCTGACTAAACAATCTGCCCCACTTCCAGGGAGCTTCCTCCTCTTCCTCGTCTCCACATTTCCAACGCTCCCTCTCTTCCAAAGACCCCCGCTGTCACTTCCTGTCATTTTTCCGAGCAGAGCTTTTGCTGACAAACATTTGCAGCTTCCAGTTTGCTGAATCATTTCTGGTCCCTGCGAGTTGTGCGCTGGTGAAGCTGAACGTTGTTTTCTGGTGAGGTGAAGTTACTGAGCCTCCCACAGCGAACCGTTCAGGGCAGCCAGAACATCTGGCAGCTCTCTGTGACCTTAACTTCCAGCTGTTAAGAGATTCAGAGCTCCGGCACAAACCACAGACAAGAAGTGGGGAGCCAGTAAGCTGTCAACTCAACCCAACACCAAAGGCGGAAAACGCGACCTAAAGCTTTGGTTAAAATGCCTTCACAAGAACCCGGAGCTTACAAGGCCTCACTTTAAAGTTAAATGCTTTGATTCTTGGCTTTGAGTTGTTCAAATCTGCTTTAATCCAGGTTTGATACACAGCATTTGAAAACTTTTCACTTCTGACAAACCTTTTTTTTCTTTCAGCATTTATTTATTTATTTTTATGTAGAATGTGATTTTTAACATCAGCACAACATTTATTTTTATTGCTCGATGCCGACCAAAAAATATAAAATAATATCTCTTAAGCCACTGGATGAACGTCGACAACTGATCAACTTTTGTAGAACATTTTGTCTGAATATAGAAAACAAAAGAACGGCTAGAATTTGGCCAACTTTACAAATATTCTGCTTGAAGTGGTTGTAGCTGAGAGTCATACCTATCACATACACCAAGTGTTACTCAGTGCACAAGATCTAAAGCTGTTGGAGTCCACCCTGGTTGTCTGTTAGCAAAATATCTCATGAAATAAACTCTCACATTCACAACTGATTAACTTTTGGAGCCAATTTAATTGGAGACAGTTGCCGCAGCTAATCAACATTAGCCATGACAATAGTGGCTACAACTCAGTTAGTGGTAATAGTTGAGAGTCATTCAAAACAACACTCTGAGTGTAAGTAGTCTCTGACATGAAAGGCAGCGGGTGATATCTCTTGGCATGCTAGGCCAGGCCTTTATTTGTTTCCTGCTTTTGAATTACAGTTCAATATTTGTATGCAAAATTATTTGTGATATAGCATTAACCTATAATCTTTGGGAGGTTGAGGAACTCGATTTAAATACTTTTTTTTACCTATGGGAGAGAATGGTGCACCAAGCTAGTCACATGAATAAATGAAAATTGTTTAAAGTCAGTAACTTTACCAGGACCAATCAAAAAAGGCGTTCAATACAGAAACAACTGGACTTTATTTGTAACAGAAGACGTTTCGCTTCCCATCCGGGGAGCTTTATCAACTCAATGAGGAGACTGTGAGAGAGAGTGAAGTTTTAAGCAGGCTGGGCCACTGACACGCACCAACCTATGTAAATTGGAAGCTAACACACACACATACTTGGGATAACACCGTGCCTGTGACCCATTCACCAGGACCATTTGTTAAGTGTTATTAAACAAACACAACTATTTCCCCCAACGTGTATTACTATATTTTCACTATAGCATATGGCAATATGGATTCAGATTTTCTTGAACTACAACCAAACCCATGATTTTTTTCAAGCTGCCCTCAGTCTTATGTAAAACATTACAAAAATTATGATTATCTACAATAACCAACATAACTGGTTCAGAATTTGGTTTTGTGAGTTTCTACTAGAGTCCAAAATACAGGTGCGATCAGGAAATGTACTGGAACAACTCATGTTAGAAGATGGAAGTTAACTGATTTTACAAACTTTAAAGACCAAACAATACAGAACAGGACGAGCAACAGAGGGAGGGAAGAATGGTTTATAGAAGACTAATTACTTCTTGGTTGAGGTGAAAAACTTCCGGAATCGTTCCTGTCTAGTCTAAGCAACAGAAGACATTGGAAGCCAGTTTCAGACCATCTGGAAGTCAGCTCAGATACTTCAACACAAGTATGTACAAATATCAATAGCCTATACGCCACGGGTAGTGGTGACGTATTTCCGTTAAAATGTGACCCGTGCGCTTCACTTCCGGTTCTGGTCGACAGCAGTTGTTTTTAGCGGTAGCTTCTAGAACTAGACCATGTAAAAGACACAAAAGGTAAATTATCTGCGAGCTACTGGTACAACAAGAGAGATTTGTTGTGTGCCGTTGTGTCCAGTGAATAGCAGGTACAATAGAGCGCTTAGTTTTTTATATTTTAATGCCAGAGTTCGTGGCTAACCGAGTTAGCCTTAAAGCTAACACTCGGTTGTAGCTGGCGTTTTAAACCTCAGAATATTCAAGAGCCAGCATCAAACAGTGGTTAAAAATGAGCTGTACCTGCATTGTTCCAGTGGAATAATTGTCCCTTCCACTTCCATGACCGGGGCTTTGGGAAAGAAGCAGAGAGGACAGCGAGGAGGAGGAGAACACAGCTGCAGCTCAGTAAGAAACACGATTATCACTCGACTCCACACTCTGCACTTGTAGATTTAATGTTGGAGTCATGATGAGTGATTTAATAAAAGTTTGTAACTACATACTTTTAAAATAATATTCAGATTCTAACATATGTTTTCTAATCTGTAAATGTTTGTAAACTCTTAGTAACTTCAGGGCTGTTACACCTCTGAAATATTCTCTGCTGTTTCCTTTAATATGAAACCAGAACTGTTTCACTCCAATTAAACATTTAATTTCCTGAGATGTAATTATTTATTTTAAAGCATAACTCTCATAAAGAGTTCTCTGTTTGGTTTTTTACTTGTAGGTAAATATGAACACTTGTTTTTTTTTTCAGGTTTGCATCATCTGACCTCCTGATGTGTTCCTGCTGGCCCATGACTGCTCTGCTCTGCCATTCATGGTCGGTGTTCACCAAGAACTGAGAGGAACTCCCCATCAAGTTCAACTTGTGTTTATTTGTCTTATACAGGTTAACACAGAGTTAACAGTACAATGAAGTGCTCAGGATGAGAAGAGCAGATTTGACTTGCTAAAAATCAAAGAACAAACTACTGTATGTATACTAAAAGCATGCACAGTGAAAAAGTAATTATAATATTCACAAAGTCCTGAAGAGAGACGGATATAACAATGCAGCAGGATGAATTTGAATTAACTACTGCAAGTATTTCAAGCTAGTAATATAAGCTAACATGCACATAAAGTTTTAAATATATATATATAAATATATACACATACAGTATATATAATAATATATTATTATATATATGTGTATATATTTATATATATATATATATATATATATTAAAACTTTATGTGCATATATATGTATGCACATAATCAACATTACACAGGTTGTGTGACAGGTTATTGCACAAGTACTGTAGTGACATTGAGATTTAATTATTAGTTATTACCAGTTGTTCAGTGTTATTTATTGATTATTTAACCACACCACCCCGTCAACTCATACCCTGCAGCCCGTTGAGTTCTTCCTGTTCTTAAATGACCTTGACCTTGGATCAAAGCAACGGGACCTTGCTGACCCGTACGGTGTCCATCAGTCCACGGTCAGACGGATTTTCACAGCAACTTTTTATTGACAGTACTCGGCTCTACCTGAAGAGCAGATACATAAAAATCTACCTGCAGACTTCAAGGACTACCCTGACACTACAGTCACACTACTTACTACTTGTAAGAAAATAAAATGTTCAAAACATTCTGACTTTTGTCTTCATTGATGTATTATCACCCAAAAAAAATGTGTACTGTATTTTGGTTTAAGACAGGCTTAGAGTCGTTTTAGCCATTTTATTAAAAAGAAATTTGATGATAATGTTACATTACTGTACAAAACGTATGAGTCAAGCTAAATGAGGCACAATATTTAAACACTGTTTAAATTATATTATTATTATTACATCTTCTGACTAACTCCCAGCTTCCTCGACTGCTTTTGGAGATTTAAAAACATGTAATCAGTCAGATTACAGTGCCTCAGTGGAAAAACTTGTTTGTTGTTGTTTGGATCCAATCTCAGCTCCTCACTGCTTCCCTCATGTTTGAGCTGTAGCGGTGGTGTCTTCCCACGTCTCACAAACATCTAGGATGGACCAGGGGTTCCCTCATCATCACCAACACCTGCCGTGTCCTGTGCAGTGAAAGAAAACATCTCTTATTAAGACCTGCTACAAACAGTGATTTAACAGGTTTGACTTCAGCTCAACTTTTGTAAACAAACTTGAATTAAAATAACTTTTGTTTCTAAATCTGCTCTAAATCTCCTGCCTCCTTGTTTGAAACTGAACTGTCAGGTGGCTTTGACTCAAACAGTGGGGCTTCTGGTTGTCTTCCTCATGGACTGTAAACACTCAGCCCTAACTGTCACTTCTCCTGCCTCCTTGTTGAAACTAACATTTGTGTTAATAAGAAAACATTGTACAGACAAAACACGTTTACTCAACAGATTAGCAAGGCTAACTATGTTAGCTGTGTTAGCCTACATGAGGCAGTTTGGTGAACTGAAAACAAATACCGACTTACCTTCATATTTATTTATGTAGTTGGACACAAAGCTTAAATCCTTTATCCTTCTTAGATGTGGGCGCTTTAGAGAAGGTCTGAATTATTCTGTAGACATTATTAACAGTGACTGTCGGCAAGTCCTGCAGAGATCTCGTGAAGAACGCCATCGCTAACACCGTGTTGACTGCAAACCGGAAGTGCGCCGCATGTGTAATGAATGCGGAAGTGCTGAAACGGAAGTCCGTGGCATATAGCCTATTATGGTAAAGACAGGAGCAAAGCCACGTTTGAGCTGATCCATCTGCTTGTTTGTAAACATGACACTGAAAATTAGTTACAAAACACAAACAATGTTTACTACAAGAAGTAAATCAGGACAGTTGTTATCGTCGAGCACCATCATCCAACAAAACAGCTCCAACTGAAGTTTAGTTTTTATAATAACAACATTCAAGTACCACAACTGTGACTCAGAACAACTAATGATACAAAAATTTGTTTTTTTTTAGACTAACACAATTTTCTCTGATCCACCATGGTTTTTACAGACAAAGAAAAGTCATAAACTGCAAAAAACAAACAATAATAATAAATAAATAAATACAATAAGCCTTTTAAAAGACAAGAGAAAAGTTGTATTTTTTTCCTTTAGGAGTGTCATGAGTGAAATGTGAATTTCCCTATGACATGTTAGTGAATTTACATTAAAAAGAATACGTTCAACCAAAAGCTGCACAGATAAAAAAAACAGTCTGTCCACCTGGTGTGTGTGCTTACCTCAGGTCCTCCAGCAGCTCACACTCTGTCTGGTGTTTGATCTGTAACTGGCTCATCTGCTCGGCATGAGTGTGTTTCAGCTCCTGGGTGAGTCTTACCTGAAGAACAAACAAACCAAGGTGACGAAGAAGTTCTGTAGGAGGCACCGGTCAAGTTCGTGCAGAGACTAACCATGGAGCAGCTTAAAAGTCTCCAAACACACGAGAAAAGTTGCTAGATTTGTCGCTAGTCAAGGCTAGGGTCTCGCTAAAGTCGCCAAGTTGGCAACACTGAGAATTTACAAACACAGGTGGTCCCCGACTTACGACGTCATCGACTTAACGACGTTCCGGACTTACGAAGGGACTAACGAACAGTAAAGTTATACAGAAAATACAGCACTGGTATGTGCTTTTTTTTAGATGAAAGTGTGTTAGCTAACCGTTTGTAAACAAAGTTCTGTGCATGTTTATGAACCAGTATGTACGTTTGTGTTGAAAAACGGGTGTTCGGCGCAGCGCTAGCATACATTTTCCGACTTATGACCAAAAATCCGGACTTACAAACGACACGTGTTTCGGGTTCCGACATACGAATTTTCGACTTACGACCGATTCGTAGGAACGGAACTCGCTCGTAAGTCGGGGACCACCTGTACAGCGGTGGTTCATCCAGTGACGTTGATCCACGGGCCAGTCAACGGCTGCAGTTAGCCGAGGTCAAATCATTTGTTCGGCTCGCTTGCAACAACAGCTGAGGCGGGTTCAAAAACCGAGCATGAACAGGAAACAGAGACACAACTGGTCGATGCTGAGTGGATGCAAACAGATTGAAGTCACATCCGGGAGAAGTCACTTAAGTGTTGAGAAATAAACCCAATGTGCTTTTGGACTGCAAGAGGAAACTGGAGTCCCTGAAGAAAACCCATGCACACATAGGGAGAACGTGAAAGAAACCCTGAAAAGTCCCAGCTGGGAGTCAAACCCACGACCTTCAAGTTACAAGGCAGCAGACCTAACCAACTGCTTCCACCGTTCAGTCACCAAAATAACACAAAATACCTCAAATACCTTGTTATTTAGGCAGACGGGAGTGTTTGCTGCGAGGTGTTGGTTCTATCCCCCTGCTTCCCTGTTTTTGTAGCATAAAAATATTGAACGGTTTAATTTATGAACCAAAGGCAAATAAATCAGCACTAGATGTTGGCTATCAGCTGTTCTGATTTGTAAAGATTGGCATCTGTATCTAAAAAAAAAAACACGACGTCTTATGTTAACTGGAGATAAAATGTTCAACCAGTGGCTCATAAAGTCACACTGCTAAAAGTAGCAGGTTAACATAAAAAACTCCAAACGTTCCTTCATCCCTCTGAAAAAAAAAAGCCTCTAAACATATAAAGTTTATAAAAAAAGGCTCCAACACCTTCCAGCTCACAGTGGACCTCTGTTCCTGCGGTCACTAAAAACCGAAGAAACACATCCTCCTTTCGAGGAGCGATCGAAACGTCCCGGTGGTTCAAATCCCACTAACACACAGACAAGACTGTGAAACAAATAGATGTTAAAATCAGCAACATGCACAGTGACTGCTGGACATGGTCACCAGTGACCCCAGTGACCCAAAACGTAAGAAACGCGTTAAGATAATGGATGGATGGGGTGGAAAACACAATACAGTACTTTTGTTTTTATTAGACTATTTTAATTTATCAGATAAAAGAGAGCCACAAAGTAAAACATGACGTTTTGTATTTGCTGTGGACTGAGTGGTCCGTCTCCTTTACTTTACTTTATTCTCATTTTTGTGTTTAACGAACAAATGTTTTATTGGAGTTTTTGTTCAAATAAAAGATGTAATTTATAACACGTTCTTAGCTTTGAGAAATTAGTTTGACAGTTTTCCAACCTGTCATGAAAAGCCAGTTATGAGCCATAAACAGATTTATGGTTGTTTTATCAAATAGATATTAGCGGTAAATAATAACACGTGCAATATGACAGCAATAATAAACTCAAGCTTGGCCATTTAAAAACAGAAACTAAACTGCCACTAATGCATTAAAAAACCTAAAAGTATCATGTTTATACATTTTATGTGATAATTTGATTTGCTTACCAGTAAGTTAACCAAACATTTATATTCAAAGCAAAAAGTTACAAACTTTTGGAGTTCAATGATAGAAAAAAGTAATAATTAATAATCACTTGTGCTCAGCAGGAATGAGTCAGTTCCTCTGATCTGCAGAGACGTACAATTTACGACGTGGAGCGATCAGGTGTAATTATCTGTAACTGGAAGTGTTAACAGCTGCCCTACGAGCTTTATTGAAGTTAAATATTCACTGCAACGGATAATAATCTGCACTCAAAGACATTTTGCATTATGAATTCAAACAGAGCAATATGAAGAAGTAAAACCTGGTTGAACATGACCCAACGCTGCATGCAAAGATGCTCAGTAATAAAGTTAGATTTATTTTAATGACAAAAAATAAAATCTGACTTATATAGGTACTTATGGCAAGATCATAAAAAAATGAAACCTGCACAATATTTTTCTGATATTGACAGTTAATGTGTCCTTAAGTTAAGAATTGCCACAATTACCACCTGTTTTTGTTTACTCCAAAAACAGCCAAAGTGACTGAAAACAGGAAGACAACGGTGATGTCCACAGAAGAGCTGCTTGTTACGGAGAAGCCTCAAAATGTACACATCTACCATCAGATGTATTCAGTAAAGTACCGTATGCAGATTTAAATGCTTTGTTTACATCGAGTGCGTACCTGCAATTCAGAATCAGACACCTGCAAAACATCTGGAGTAAACTCTTCAGCAAGACATGTTTGATTTTAAAGTTAATAACGAGTGACTTTTATTCACCGTCCAGGAGGTATTTTTTAGGAATAAATGTCCGTGGAGACGAAAAACTGAACCAGAAAAATCTATTTACAGTTAAAAACCAAAACTGCATTCATGTGCAGGGAGTAAATGTAAATGTTTTAAATAAACTGGGATATAGATCATGTGTGTTGTTAAATATAATCCTATTCCATCATAATTGTGCACAAAATGTTTCTTTGACTTATCTTTACAATAA
Source organism: Garcialebias charrua (assembly GCA_038048925.1). NCBI lineage: Eukaryota > Metazoa > Chordata > Actinopteri > Cyprinodontiformes > Rivulidae > Garcialebias > Garcialebias charrua. The sequence continues at coordinate 31,112 of JBBPBX010009679.1, read as the reverse complement.
AATGCACTTTAAACGCTCTGTGGGGTAATTTTAGTCTTCTTCCTCCACACATACTGTTTGCAACAGAGACAAAAAAAAAAACAATCTGGTTAAAAACATATAATTAAATGAACAATCCTACAGTGTTATTATAACACATCCCATAATCTGACCCTTTTAATTAAGATAAACACCGGATGAACTGTCTTTACTTGAACCTAACTTGTGCATAGCGGTTTCTTTAGTCGTCTTAAAAACTTGTTTCTAAAAATTAAACACTTGATATTATAAAAAATAATATATTTTAAGCGTTTTCAGCAGGGTCTGTTTTGGAGCTAACATTTTGGTATTTGCCTCCAAAAAAGAAGGGGAAAAAATGCAGCACGTTACTTTTTTTTTTTTAACTATTTCCGTTTTCCTAAACACGCTATGAGAAATAGGCAACAAGCAAGTTGGTATTTGAGGACTAAAAGTGGAAGTTCATGTTTTAAAGCCGAAGAGCAGCAACAAAGCGCAACAACCGTTAAATATGCGTCGAAGTTAGCTTCAGCGGCTACAACGGAAAATAACTCACCTTTCTCGGTGGGGGCTGCATCCTCGTTCTTTAACATAAACTTTTTTAAACAGAAGCCGAAAGTTTATCTGGAAATGTTTGTCCAAACGGCTTTCGAACAAACGTAATAACCGAGGAGGGACGTTCCGGTCCGAGTCAGGCGACCATAGCGAGTCCCCAAGTTGTAAGTTGAGTCCGGTTGAAAACACTGTGGCCCCGGGGAACAGAAAAAAACACAGCTGTCAATCATCTGGACGAAACCCTGCCCACTTCCGGTGAATGCTACAAAATACAACCGGAAACTCTACATACGTGCGGACTCTTCAAAGTAAAATGTCAAACGCAAAATGTATAAAATGTAAAAAAAAAAAAAACTATTTGTTTTGTTTATACTACTACCATTACAAATAACTTGCAACTAAATAAAATAAAAAGGTACTAAATTGATCCATAAGGTAGTTAGTATTTTCATTCAACCTTTATTTAGGCAGGTTTTTTCATTCATTCATTCAAGGTCATTCAACCTTTATTTAGGCAGGTAAATCTCATTGAGCCTCGAGGACTCATTTACAAGAGGGACCTGGCTACAAACTAAAGAATGATGACAACAGCAAAAGTAGAATTTCCTTAAACAATCAACAATAGACAAACATAAGAGAGAAATACAGTTTTTTTTTACAAGTCAAAACACTGTATCAAAGTTAGCCTGGTTAAAACCAGACACTTGTCCTTCACTTCGCTTTGTAGGGTCTGGGATTTCTCCCATAGACAAGGATTTCTCCGGTCGATTTTTGACCGGACCAATCAGAGAACAGAAGGCGGAGTTTTGTTAGTTTAGCCTGGCGAGGTCCAGGCTATCAGATAAATAGCTCAGAAACCACTCGGTGGATATTTTTTCTGCTACCAGTGTGTAATTATATGGCTCTAATTTACTGACTGTTGGCCTGGATGAAACATTTGAGATAAAATTCGATTTTTTATCATTTATTTTCGTAGCGCACCCGAGGCTGTTTGGAAAATGTCAAACCGAAACAATTTAAATCCAGCAGATTTGACCATTTCGTGAATTGATTTAGGAACTGTTAAGCTCAGGAACACTTCTGATATAACGTCAGCTAAGAAATATATTTTTTCTCAGCAAAGAAATAATAGTTTTTTACCTTGTTTTCTTGAAAATTCCTTCGTGGCGGCAGCCATTTTAACTGACGACGTCAGTCGACGTCGTTCAAAACTCCGCCTTCTGTTCTCTGATTGGTCCGGTAATCCGCCTTCTGTTCTCTGATTGGTCCGGTCAAAAATCGACCGGAGAAATCGTTGTCTATGGGAGAAATCCCAGACCCTAGTACAAAGCGAAGTGAAGGACAAGGCTCTGGTTTTAACCAGGCTATATCAAAGTAGCACACATTACAGTATAAGGTATATGTAGAAAATCAAAAACAGGAACATGTCTGCATTGGTTTGCCAGGATTCCAACAGATTCTTAAAGCCATTTAGAGAGGTCAAGGTCGAGAGCTTCAGATCTTTTTGTAAGATATTCCAGGAAGCAGGAGTGGAGTAGGAAGGTTGGAGGTTCGATTCCCGGTTTCCCACACCATGTGTCGTTGTGTCCCTGGGCAAGACACTTAACCCCGAGTTGCTCCCAGTAGGACTGGCTGGCGCCTTGCATGGCAGTCTACCACTGGGTGGATGGCTGGTGCTGTAAAGCACTTTGGGGCCCCTCATAGGGGGCTGGAAATAGCTATATAAGTAAGCTACCTACCTCCTCATGATTCTACTTTTGATCTTAGATGATACTGTTATTGATTTTACTTGTTTTATTACTTGTTTTATTGACATTTAATTCTGTTGCACTTTGTAGCACTTTGAGATTTTCATTAATGAAAAGTGCGTTATAAATTGAATTCATTATAATTATTATTAAGCTCCATTTACCATTTACCATTTAGGAGAAGGCCCTTTTGCCAAGTTCAGTCCTCACTGACGGAACACTGCAGGTAATCATGTCCTGAGAGCGCACACTGTAGCTGCACTCACGCAAAGACATGTAGGAGGAGATGTATGAGGGCAGCAGACCAAGAAGTGATTTAAAGATGAAAATGTACCAGTGGAAGAGTCTGCGTGAGGTTAATGATGTCCAGTTAACCAGTGAATACAGGGTGCAGTGGTGGGTACGATAATCACAACCAGTTATGAATCTTAGTGCACCATGTTAGACAACATCTGCAGGGTACTTGTAGGAGCATTTATTTCATTCAACCTTTATTTTACATATTAGTCTCATTGAGCCTCGAGGAGTCATTTACAGAGAGACCTGTTTTAAACAAAGAACACAGATGAGGTACAGACAATAATAAACAACTGTGTAAGGAGAAGAAATTATATTTAACAAAACGAAACCGCTACATTATAAAGCAATATAAAATACTAAAAACAGGAACATGTCTGCGTTGGTTTTTGCCATGAACTTAACAGTAGTTTAAAATCCCTTAGAGTTGTCTAGGTTGACAACTTCAGATCTTTTTTGCAAGGTGTTCCAGGTCACAGGAGTCTAGGAGAAGGCCCTTTTGCCTAGTTCGGTCCGCACTGAGGGTACACTGCAGGTAATAATGTCTTAAGAGCACACACTGTAACTGCACTGATGAAGTGACATCGGAGGAGAAACAAGTAATAATAAGTAAAAAATAATCTATAATTAAATAAAAATTAAAGCATTCAGATATGTTGATTTTTTATATGTTCTTATGATGTTTTATTTGTTCATATGCTGTTCTTTTGTTTTATGTTTTGTTTATTGCTTTTAAACAATTATTTTATGTCATCTTTGTTTAGTTAGATAAAACCCCGCTGAGCTCCAGATATTTTTTCAGAGGGCAGATGTCATGAAAAAAAAATTCAAAACAAGAAACAATACAGGAAAAAACACAATTACAGATTCATAATTATCATGTCATGCAACTGCTTTTATTGCATTTTTTTTTTTACATTGTTCTGTACTTTAATTGCTGGGTTGTAATAATAACAATAATAATATAAATAATAATAATAATAATAATAATAATAATAATAATAATAATAATAATAATAATAATAATAATAATAGAAGAGGTTTACATCTGCACACGTAAGATGAATTAATAACTTCTGTTATGCAAGTGATCCATTAAAAAATACAATCTTTTAGCAGCTTTGTCACATTTATCCCAACTGTTTGAAAACAATGTCAACATGATTGTATTGTTATTTAAATTTCAAACAACCTGAAAAGAAAGAAATTATGAAAATTATGTTGGTTTATAATAGATAAGTGTGTGGTAAAGTGTTCCTTTGCTTCATTGGCACGCTTTCGTAAATGAGCCCTCGAGGCTCAATAAGATTTACCTGACTAAATAAAGGTTGAATGAATGAATGAATGAATAAATAAATTGGTTCTTTAGGGTCACGTGACGGCAACTGCCCGGAACTTTAAATAATCAAGCATTCTGTTGCACGTTTATTATTTCCTTAAGAGTTTTCAAAATAATTTTTTTCTTCTTCTTTCTTTTTTTTTTTTAAACAGTATTACTAACATTTTGCATCAAATGTTCACGTTGCAGTGAATGCTCAGCTAAGTGGATGACAAAATAAGATTATAGACTTACAAAACATTATAATCTGACCAAAANTATATTTCTTTCTCTTTTGTTTTCTATTGTTTATTGTTTGATTGTTTATTGTTTAAGGAAATTCTACCACTGCTGTTCATTGTTCTTTAGTTTTAGCAGGTCGCTTTCGTAAATGAGCCCATGAGGTTCAAAAGATTTACCTGACTAAATAAAGGTTGAATGAATGAATGAAAAAAATGACAAATAGTTGGGACTTTTGGGCAGTGAGGCGAATTGGCTGACTACGCTAATATGATTTAAGCTCTAATAGTTGGGCAAAAGTGTTGCCAATTTGTTGAACTTGTGCAACCAAAAGTGTACAAATGTAACTAGTACTGTTTAGTCATGAACTGTGGATTGAAACTGACGTTTGAGATCAAGGATATTGATTAAATACACAAACAGCTTGCCATACAGATCTGCTACACAGCTCAGCTTTGGGGCCACAAATGGAGACGTTAACCAATACAGTACATGTAATCTACAAGTCTTGCAGTCAGACATTTATGTACAAATTCAATTAATACTGCCTTCCAACAAGTGGTTTACAATGGCACTAAAGAAATGGATATGGTTGCTAAAAAACAAAAATTACAGTAACTAGAAACATTTTTCTGTCTGCAGTGCATTTAGATGATGAAGTATAAAAGGTGCTTGTGCTGATGTGTGAGTGTTAAAAATGCCTGAGCAGTCTTTTCAGTCTGAAACCTGCAGCTCACCTGTTTGCTGATAAGAGGAAGTGAATATTTGATCATGGGGTCCTGGAGAGTTACGGGCCCTTTCTTCTTTTCTTTAAGGGATTTTCTCAGGAGGGAGAACAGCACCGTCACTACAACCACAAACACGGCCAGAACCACCGGGACCACCTGCAGGACACAACTCAGTTTAATCACAGGACTCTGTGTTGAAAAGCAACAGCTCTCAAACCTTTTGACGTGACTTTTCAGAGAGTTTTACAAACGTCCAGGTTAATAACACAGCAAGCAGATAAAACATTAAGTTCTAATTTCTTACAAAATGAATTAAATAATAAATAAAAAAAACATCAGATCTCACCAAGGTTTGATCCATAGCTTAACCAAGTGTGGCAAAGTGTCTTCCTCCTCTCAGAACTGGAGACCAGAGTCCACACACACACACACACACACACACACACGCACACACACACACACAGGTTTTTTTTTCTATCTTTGTGGGGCCATTGCATTGACTTCCATTCATTTTTCATTCATTTCTATAGCCTAACCCTGACCTTTACCCTAAACCTAACCATTACCAGTGCATACCTTACCCTAAACTTAACACATCCTCAATTCACACCTTAGTCCTTAACCTAACCCCTAACCCACCAATGGGACTTCTTCTTATGGGGCCCAGGCTTTGGGCCCCATAAGAAGCAGTTGGTCCTCACAATTTGGTATAACTCAGAAAAATGGGCCTCGCAACATGACATAAACAAGGACACACACACACACACTTCCTGCTGGGTGAAAGGGCACAGGCTGGTCCGATGACCCAGAGGTGGTGCAGCAGCTGGAAGAGCCCTGAAATCACACCACTGCTGGAGGGGAGGGGAGAGACACTGTGGCCCCCCAGAGAGAGAGAAAAAATCTGTACTTAGTACTTTTATTATAAAAGCTAACAAACATTTTTATGAATAGAAATGTCAATTTACAAAAACTTTTTTTTAACAAGTCAAAGAAATCTTTGGCAGCATGTCTACCCCACAAAGAGCAGGTCTGTATCAATGTGTTACTTTTTGTAATCTCTTGGGAGGATTTCGGTAAAAATACGTGATTAGAAATTTCCAATAATATCAGTGATTTATTAAAGATTTCAAAGTGGGTTCTTCAAAGTTTACACAGCACTACCAATCATTTGTAAAAAAAAAAAAAAAAAAAAAAAAGTTGTAAAAACACCTTTCAACCCTTGAAGCAGGCTCACAGTCTGGAAAGATCAAGCGCTATACAACTATAGATCAGAACGCTTCATCAGTCACTTGAGCACTGCAGCATTCGTGGCTAAAGTTTGTTTTTCCAGTTATTCAGTTAATAATTGAGCTGGCAATCAGCTGCATTTTCTTCAAAAAATAAAAACACAACACTTGAAACACAGCGAACTGTTTTATTACTGTTAGAAATGATTTTTGTTGCTTTATAAAGCTTCTACAAACACATAAATAATCTATAACGCTAAATTGTCCCTATGTGCGTGAGGGAGGTGTTTGTCTCGTTTGTCTCAATGTGTCCCAGTGATGGACTAGGGTGTCCCCTGCTTCTTGCACAGTGACTACTAGATAAGGGTGACCTCAGTGACCCAAAGAGGAAGAAGCGGGTAAAAGATGATGGACGGGTGAATGCAGCCCACAGAACCACACAGCTCATGTGAATTAGTGTAAATTAACTGGTGACCATTAGCAGCTCTGTGGTCACAAGAACCCATGAACCTTTAGCCACGTGGTCTGTGAGCAGAAAACTGGATACATCCAGCAGATTAATGGACTAACCTTCACATTCTGCCTTCTGAGGTAATTAAAGTACAGGTAGTCCTCGACTTACGACGGTCTCGAGTTATGATGTTTCGCAGTTACGACGCATCTCCCATAAAAATAATTAAAAAATATATATATTTTGAAAATTTTTATTTGAAAAACCGAGTTACGCAGTTTCCGACAGTTTCCGGTTTCCGGTTTTATTAGCTGCGGAGGTTACAGCTGCCCTGTACTCTCTAAAAAAGCTAAGTCTGGTCCTCTGGACATTCAAAAACAAAACAAAACTGTACATAGTACAACTTACTGTTACTGTGTGTACTGTGAACGCGTCGTAAACAAATACGTGCGGAAGATTGACCGAGCTGGACGGCGGTTTTACGATGTAAACGCAATAGAGAATACGGAGGAGGGACGGAGGAAGCTTCACCAGCATACCAGTAGGAAATTAACTCTTTTTTCACTTCATTATGGCTTCCAAATGTATGTGTTTTTTGATAATTATGTTGTGTTAAGATAGGCTAAGTGCTTGGTAAAATACAGTACTGTACGTATAAGGTGAAGTATTTACGTATGTTCCGACTTACGTCGAAATTCGATTTACGATGCAGCGTAGGAACGGATCTCCGTCGTAAGTCGAGGACTACCTGTATTTCTTTGGCGTGCAGTTCCTGAGAGTTCATCATCTGATCTCCTGCCAACACGAAGTCGTGATTTTCTGAGACCTCTTGGTCCAAACTGCTTTGATAGATCTGATCTCTGCTGCTGGACTGCTGCACAGCTGGATCTGCGACACAGAAACTCAAACCATTACTACAACTCAATGTATTTAAGACGTTTATTGCACACTATATTATGTGTATGGCATACGACAGTGTAGTCATGTCAGACTGTGTCACTGTTTATTTTAATCAGCTTCACTTTTAGTTTCTGCCAGCAGAGGAAGCTCTAATGCACCAAACTAACTGCCTTCTGTTTCATGTGTGACTTTAAACATTAAATGGTTTGTCTAAGTCAATCTTTTTCACCTTTGTATAGATAACAGACTGGTGACTTGACAAAAATAACAAACATGAAGCCTTGTAGACAGGAAAAAGCAATAAGGAGCAGAAATACTCCCTTTTTTTCTAACATTGCCCACCAGTCAGTTCCCAGGACCAGAGCAACAATATCCCTCATTTACTCTGTGTGGCTGAGGGGGTTTCTTTTCCCATCCTCTCACCGGTGTGTTTGGCAACGCTTCACCCTCCTCACACTGAAGCAACAACTCATCCCAGTCTCTGTGTCCTCACTGCAGTTTGAACATCCTTAATGTGCAGATGAAAGGATGCTGAGCTGAATCCTCCTCACGCCTCCATCTTCCACTGAGATGCTGCATTAAACAGCTACACTTTGATTCAACCTGATCCTGGTAGAATGGCCATTTTTGCCTTTAAAACAATCTGATTTCTGCTAAAAAAAACAACTAAAATGATACGGGCATGCAATAGAGTACAACTGTAGCGTGTGGGTGTAAGAGTACAGGAACAGTCAGATTTACTGAGTCGTCCAATACACCAGACATAAGAATGAGCAGGTGTTATCCTGACAACCTTATCATCAATTATGTAGTGATCCAGACGGTGGTCTCTGATACACCTTCGTCTCTGAACTGTCCCAGTGACACCTTTTCACTGATACTTTCAGTAAAAAGACATTAACACTATTTTATTAAATTTATTTGAATCAAAACACATATTATTTCAGAAGGGACTTCCTTTTAATGTGTGTTAATTCAGAATTAATTCTGAGAATAACTTGTCATTGTTTGATCATGTTTTATGCTATTTCAAAATGTTGATCACTTCATATGATGAATCAAACGGTGAAAGTGAATTAATATGTCAGACTGAACTCCTCAGTTTGTTAGAAGTTAGAAACAGCTTTAATCAAGTGTTTGGCGTCTAACTGTCTGTCTTCTCCTAAAACAAAGTCTATCTGTTCTTCTAAGCTGACCTTCATGCGTTCCGTCTCTCTCTCACTGGCAAAACAAGCCAGCGAGAGAATTGAACGTAACGCTGCTCACACTTTCTTCTTAAGTAGACACCTCCGGTCTGAGCAGAAGAGTCGGTGGAGCAACTCAAGCCATGGGGTTCCCCAAAAGAGCTGAATGAACGCCAGTCACACGCTAAGGACGCGTCATTCAGTTAAAGATTTATGACATGCCTGTTATAAATCCATTTCAAGCTGTAAAAAGCTTCACTGTAGTGAGATTCCTTGAAAGGAAGCTCTTATCTTGAAAAGCCAAACCAGGAACTGCCGTTACTTTCGGTTCGAGTCAAGGCTAGCCTGGCCCTCGCCATTCCTACGCAGCTCCGCTCAATTCTCATTTCCCTTCACTGCTGGGTCTGGCATTTCTCCCATCCACAAGGATATCTCCGGTAGATTTTGACCGGACCAATCAGAGAACAGAAGGCGGAGTTTTGAACGACGTCGACTGACGTCGTCAGTTAAAATGGCTGCCGCCACGAAGGAATTTTCATCAAAACAAGGTAAAAAACTATTATTTCTTTGCTGAGAAAAAATATATTTCTTATCTGACGTTATATCAGAAGTGTTCCTGAGCAATCAGAGAGCAGAAGGCGGAGTTTTGAACGACGTCGACTGACGTCGTCATTCAAAATGGCTGCCGCCACGAAGGAATTTTCATCAAAACAAGGTAAAAAACTATTATTTCTCTGCTGATAAAAAATATATTTTTTATCTGACGTTATATCAGAAGTGTTCCTGAGCTTAACAGTTCCTAAATCAATTCACGAAATGGTCAAATCTGCTGGATTTTAAATAGTTTCGGTTTGACATTTTCCAAACAGCCTCGGGTGCGCTACGAAAATAAATGATAAAAAATCGAATTTTATCTCAAATGTTTCATTTAGGCCAACAGTCAGTAAATTAGAGCTATATAATTACACACTGGTAGCAGTAAAAATATCCACCGAGTGGTTTCTGAGCAATTTATCTTATAGCCTGGACCTCGACAGGCTAAACTAACAAAACTCTGCCTTCTGTTCTCTGATTGGTCCATTCAAAAATCTGCCAGAGAAATCGCTGTCTATGGGACAGGTCCCAGACCCTAGTCCAAAGCGAAGTGAAGTACAAGGGTCTGGTTTTAACCAGGCTAAGTCAAGGCAGACATCTGGAGATGCTGAGAACGGTAAACGAACTGGCCAGTTGGACCAACTGGGGACTGACCGTCTTCACGAGGTAACAAGTCATCAAATGCTTTGCCAAGTCGTACCAACGTGTAGCCGAGATCAGCCGGAGAGCTGCCATGTTTCTGGTTAAAACACATCAAGATAATACCTCTCCTCATGACTACTTTTCTTTCATCCTCCATTTTCTCTTCACTGAAACTTTCTTACTTTAAGTAACTAAACTTTAAGTTTATTGTGCCCGCAGATATAAGTTAATAACACCCATAACTTGTGTTCTGTTGTTCCTATGTTTTAATCTGTGAACAGTTAGTTATAGGAAATTTCGATCGATCCAAACATGTACAAATGTGTGATGTAATTTATGATTCTGTTAAATAAATGGTCCAGTCCTGCTGTACCAACATAAGTTTAACGTTTCCTGTGAATTACATCTGGTCTAGTCACAGAATTATTGATATTGATCTAAAAAGAGAGAACTCGGGAATATTGATGATAAGTTTGTGTCAGATAAAATCTACTCAAATCTTTCATCTGGAATATTGTACAGTCAGCAAAACTGACCGCTGCAATATCCCTACAATTATATCACAAATTCTCTTCTTTTTCAGGATTAAACAAATGAATTTGTGTGACCAGTGTTGCGAATTCAAAAGGTTGAAGGAAGCTCTGAAACGAATGTGCAAATTTTATGTAGGTTTATTGTACATATAAGAATAAACCTTACAGCAACCAACAGACCTGACTCCAGCACAGTNAAATGTTGATCACTTCATATGATGAATCAAACGGTGAAAGTGAATTAATATGTCAGACTGAACTCCTCAGTTTGTTAGAAGTTAGAAACAGCTTTAATCAAGTGTTAGGCGTCTAACTGTCTGTCTTCTCCTAAAACAAAGTCTATCTGTTCTTCTAAGCTGACCTTCATGCGTTCCGTCTCTCTCTCACTGGCAAAACAAGCCAGCGAGAGAATTGAACGTAACGCTGCTCACACTTTCTTCTTAAGTAGACACCTCCGGTCTGAGCAGAAGAGTCGGTGGAGCAACTCAAGCCATGGGGTTCCCCAAAAGAGCTGAATGAACGCCAGTCACACGCTAAGGACGCGTCATTCAGTTAAAGATTTATGACATGCCTGTTATAAATCCATTTCAAGCTGTAAAAAGCTTCACTGTAGTGAGATTCCTTGAAAGGAAGCTCTTATCTTGAAAAGCCAAACCAGGAACTGCCGTTACTTTCGGTTCGAGTCAAGGCAGACATCTGGAGATGCTGAGAACGGTAAACGAACTGGCCAGTTGGACCAACTGGGGACTGACCGTCTTCACGAGGTAACAAGTCATCAAATGCTTTGCCAAGTGTACCAACGTGTAGCCGAGATCAGCCGGAGAGCTGCCATGTTTCTGGTTAAAACACATCAAGATAATACCTCTCCTCATGACTACTTTTTTTTCATCCTCCATTTTCTCTTCACTGAAACTTTCTTACTTTAAGTAACTAAACTTTAAGTTTATTGTGCCCGCAGATATAAGTTAATAACACCCATAACTTGTGTTCTGTTGTTCCTATGTTTTAATCTGTGAACAGTTAGTTATAGGAAATTTCGATCGATCCAAACATGTACAAATGTGTGATGTAATTTATGATTCTGTTAAATAAATGGTCCAGTACTGCTGTACCAACATAAGTTTAACGTTTCCTGTGAATTACATCTGGTCTAGTCACAGAATTATTGATATTGATCTAAAAAGAGAGAACTCGGGAATATTGATGATAAGTTTGTGTCAGATAAAATCTACTCAAATCTTTCATCTGGAATATTGTACGGTCAGCAAAACTGACCGCTGCAATATCCCTACAATTATATCACAAATTCTCTTCTTTTTCAGGATTAAACAAATGAATTTGTGTGACCAGATACAATGTAAATGACAAGAAACGTTAATTATAGTTGACCCGCCAGAGATGGAATCATAAATTACATCATACATGTACACTTTGATTGATTGATCAGATTTTCCTATAATTTAAATGTCACAGATGAAATCACGCGTCCGTAATTTCTAGGAACAACAGATTAAATTATGACATCTTAAAATAATTTATATCTGAAGGGCTTTTTAGCTTAGTTGTTACTGGCAAAGATAAGGAGAGGTTTAAGGGAAGGAGGAAGGTAGAGTAAGGGAACTATCTTGAAATGAGTTTCAACCAGAAACACGGCACACTCTTCGGGCGGCGTCAGCTAGACCCAGGTCCGCTAATGAACATCGACTTTTTACCTTTGCGAAGATGATGGGTCCAAGCTCCTGTAAAGTAGGGCCAGCCCTAAACGTGCACGGATCATCCATCCAGCCACGTTTAGCAGGCTTCCAACGTGTTCACTTTCCAGCGTCTCGCTAAAGTCTGCGTCAACCAAACTAAGGTAGCGGCACTGGTTCCGGTTTGGTTTCAAGATAAAATATTCCAGAAAGGAAAGTTCATTAAGAAACTTGGAGCTTTTTAGCTCTGTTGAATTTATGGCGGCTTGCCATAAATCCTCAGCTGATAAACCTGTCTTTGGCTCGTGACTGCAGTTTATACAGCTTTAGGAGAAACATCCATCTCATTTCTCCAACAGAACTAACAGTTGCAGGAAGTTTAGAACTTTTAAAGAGGGCTTGACATCAGCAGTACTCACTCCGTTCATTGGCTCATGTGACGAGAGTAGGAGTGGTTTAGCCGAGGCCAAAGATGTTACTTTAGGTCAGAAGAGTGAAGGTTGTTTAGACAGAGGGAGAGGAGATTGTTTTAGAAGTGAACAGAATACAGACGCCAGTTAAATGATTAAACTTGCTTAGCTGTTTCTAACTTCTAAACAAAACTGTAAAGTACAATTTGACATGTCCTTCGACTTAGACAGAGTTTTGATTACCACCATATTAAAATAACAATGACCATTCAACATATTGAAAAATAACACTGCTCATGCAAATAACACAAGGTTATGCTTTGATTATATTTGAATTAGCACCAATTAAAGAGTCTTTGTGATTTAATTTGTATCTTTGATTCAATATTAATGTAATAAAAATAGTGTCCACTCTTCCTTGAAGGTTTCAAAGAAAAGATGTACCACTAAGTGTTTGGGTGTATCAATACATGGGTATTGTCACTCCACATGTGGTAGGGCAGATTCTGTTTGTAATCCTGTCCCCTAAAGAATCTCGGTGAGTCCGAAAAGTTTGAAAAGGTTGCACCTGCATTGAACCCAGCGCAAAGTTAAATAGTGATTTATTTATGTACTGTTAACATGAAGATGTAGGATTTCTGGCACTTAAACATGATGTTTTATGCCATGTTTATACGTCTGCTTTCACTGGCATGTCCTGGACCTCATGCCACCTGTCACCTACAAATATTGAATCATGGCAAATCTTGGGTGGAGCTTCTATTTTCACAGACTGGAGGGTGGGGTGAGTGGGAGCAGAGATGTGATGGAGGCAAAAACAACATGAAGGTCTCGAGACACTGGGTGTGGTGAGAGTTAACCCTGCAGACGCACAGAATGAACCGACAAAATAAAAACAACAGAGCTGGGAGACTGAAGAACACGAGTTCAGGAAAAACAGTCGTGTGATGAAGGACACACGGAGAAAATAACATTGATAGAACAAAAACAGATTTTTTTTCTTTTAGATTTATGACAAATTTGAAGTGGAATCAAAATTAAAATTCTCACTTGAAATCAGTTAAAAGCCAGTTTAATTTAAATTAAATGTCAAATGTTTTGTTGTCAAACCTAGATGTTTTTACTGTTTAGCATTAGCCTTGTTGTTCTGTTGTTTCATCACCTCAGTGGTAAATGTCTCAGATCTGTTAGAAATGCTGCTGACTCAGCCTTGATTTCACTTCATTGCTGCAGAAAGACCATTCATTTGTTACCGGCTGAGCAGAGAGTTGCTCCACTGCAGACAATTTCACGCTTTGCTCAAAGAATCCTCAGCAGCAGCAATAATCACTGCTCTAATGACTTGACTCTGACACAGAAACAAGAAGTCTGCTGCAACAGATTGTCAAACTGTTGGAACGACACCATCCTTGTACATGCATTTAGAAGTGTTTGTATTAAATGTTGTGTCACACCTGGAGGAAAGCGTCCTTTGACGACACGTGCCTAGTTGTAAACCTCACCCTGTTCTAGTAATGCCAAAGGCAATGTGTTGCATTCTAGGAATTTTGTAGAACTACTGGTTCCCTGATCCTGGTTGGACTCTTTTGAAGAACATCTTTATAAAATGAGAATATAAGAGTTGATGAAGTTGTGTAGTGCCACAAGGTTGCCTGTATGAACACATCTTTGTCTTTTCAGTGAGAGTAACTGATTGTTTAATGCTACTGTTGAATATTAGTAAAAAAAATTATAT
>JBBPBX010009679.1:0-16805 GCA_038048925.1 Garcialebias charrua | reverse complement strand
TGTGTAGTGCCACAAGGTTGCCTGTATGAACACACCTTTGTCTTTTCAGTGAGAGTAAAATATTGTTTAATGTTACTGTTGAATATAATAAAATAAAATGTATAACTATCTTTCTTCCATTTTCACCAATTCTTTGGCTGTGTTGACGAAAAATTATACATTTTAAAATGTAAAAAACTACAATAGTTGGTGAAAAATGTAAAATGTGCAAACGATAATATAACCAATTTATTTATGTATTAACGAACCTATACTTAAATAAATGACCTTAAAAGACGTTATATAGAAAATATATTTATTTTAAACAGGAAAACAATGTTTAACACATTGTGAACTTTTGGTTCTCACAGGTCCTGAGTGACTAGACTTTTTCTGATGAAGATTTATGTAGTTTATGAAAACTCTGAATATTGTTGTGAACTTCTTTTTATTTATGTTGAGGACAAAAACAAGGAACAAGAATAAGAGAATAAGATGACTTGATGTAAATTGAATAAAGTGGAGTCAAAAAATCTTTTATCTTTCAGCATCATGCAGCACATTGAAGTACAGTACATTGTATAAATGTTTTTTGTATAAATGTGTAACTGTTAAAGGTTAAAACAAGCAAAACAATATCTAAAATTAGCAATACTATGCTAAAATTGTCAAAGTTTAGTTTTTAGAAAAATTCATTAACAAAATGTTAAACCTAGCAAAAAGTAACAAAGATGTAGCTAAATGTAGCTAAATCGCATCAAAAGGCTAAATTTAGCTACACTTTTGCTTAAACCTAAAGTTTTAAAAGTTCAATGCTTTAGCTTTAAGCTCAACTAAGCAGAACTGTAGATTACTAAAATTTACAGAACTGTGCCTAAAACAAAAAAATATATAAAAATCTTCTTATTTTGGCTTTTCCCTCTTCAGGGGTCGCCACAGTGAGTCATCCTTCTCCATCTCACTCTGTCCTCTGCATCCTCTGTCCTCACTCCAACTACACCATGTCCTCTCTAACTGCATCCAAACAGCTTCTCTTTTGTCTTCCTCTTTGTCTTTTTCCTGGCAGCTGCATTTCTAACATCCTTCTACCAATATACCCACTGTCCCTCCTCTGGACATGTCCAAACCATCTCAGTCTGTCCTCTTTAACTTTATCTCCCAGTTGTTCAACCTGAGCTGTACCACCGCTGAGTATCACTCCTGAAACTTTTCTCCATCCACTCCATCCTGCCCGGACTCTCTTCTTCACCTCTTTACCACATTCCCCATTTTCCTGGACAGTGGACCCCAAGTACTTGAAGTCCTGCACCTTTGTGACCTCTGCTCCTTGTAGCCTCACTGTTACACTGGCCTCCCTCTCATTCACACACATGTATTCTGTCTTACTACGGCTGACTTTCATTTATCTTCTTTCAAGTGCATACTTCTACCTCTCCAAGTTCTCCTCCACCTATTCCCTGTTCTCACCACAGATCACAATGTCATCTGCAAACATCATAGTCCATGGGGATTCCTGTCTGATTCCATCTGTTAGTCAGTCTATGGCCAGAGCAAACAAAAAGGGGCTCAGAGTTGACCTTTGATGCAATCCCACCTCCACCATGAAGCTATCTGTCACTCCTACAGCACAACTCAATAAAAGCCTAAATTAGCAACACAGCACCTACAAGCTAAAATAAGTGAAACTGAAGCTAAAAGTTGAAATAAGTAAAAGAGTAATGAAAGCTAAAATTGTAAAATTTATGGACATTTGACGACCAAAATTATCTAAACGTTTGCTAAAAGCTAAAATTTTAAAGTAAGCAAGTACTTTAAGTTTAAAAAAGGAAAAATTAAACTGCCCATTGATAAACAGTTTCTTAGAAACTCTTACAGCAGTACCGGTATATGGATAAACACTGAAAAGGAACATTTTGTAATGGGCGCTAGCCTGCATTTTGTTTGTTTACATGTGGCGCCCAATGTGGGGCTACATGTAAATAAAAAAATCCTTTGCAGTTCCATCCAACTCATAACTTCTTTTCAGCAGCCAACCCTGAGCCCAGTTCTGATTCAGTTGGATGTTTCTTTCCTCTGCTGTCATTTTGTTGCACAGGATGGGGATCACTCCAATATAAACATTCTGCTGGTTGTCATAGACTGATTACAACATTTTGCAATGTACTGTATGAGAATATATTGTGTTTTACTTGGAATGAATTGACTGATTGTGTTTGAATCTGAACCCAAATTAGAATTACTTTGTATGTATTTTTTTATTTATTTTGTGTACAGAGATGATTTATTATTAATTGTTGCTTTGTGAATATGAATATAACTGAATTTAGTTAAATTACAAAAAAAATAATAATCCAGTTTTTTAAAATACAAGAGCTTGATGTGTTTGTTGCAAGCAGCAGGATTTTATGCTTTTCTTAATTTAAAAAGAAAATTTGCCATTTGTTACAGTAGTTTTTTGCTTCTTCTGTATGTTTAAGACAGTTTTAAGGAGAAAACGAATACGAAGCATTGGACAAACATTCAAAACTTTACGCGGCTCATTAGATAATCAAACCGTCAATCTCAGCAGTGCTGAATCGTTCCAGCTTTGATGTTCATATTTGTATTGTTTCCCCTCTCCTTTAGCTAATAATTGTCTTCTGAGACTCATATCAGGGCCTGCCCCAGTTTTTGTTTGATCCAGGGCAGCAGCATCCTGACGTCAGTGAAAATCCCTGGAGTTCCTTTCCTCGAAGGAGTCCGGCCGCTGTTGCTCCCCCAGCTCCGACCACAGCCCTTACCCCAGGAGGTTATCCCCAAGGCCACCCAGTGACCGCTTCCTGACCCTGCCGGACATACCAGAGGACCTCCAGAATCACCCTGGGAAGAAGATGAAGAGGGAAGAGAGAGAAATGATAAACTGATGAAAGCTGATGCACCTCAGACTGAATGATGCTGATAAAACAGGAAGTGAATATTTTCATCTACCTGGCAGGCATCTCTTCCTCCATTCTCTGACCCGGCACACAGAACTGTGTGGAGACCTGGCCTTCGGCTCAGGAATGAACCTTTGACAGTCTGCAGGACAAGCCGACACTTGGCTGGATCCACTAAACCCAAGTGGACCTCCCTCAGGACCGCAGTGAGACGACCTTCTAGAAAACAGAAGCACAACTTTAGGCAGTTAAACAGATTAATTTGGTACGGGTGGGGAAATTGTTAAAGGTTACAAACTTTCTTTTGTCCTCCCCCATCCTCCCACAATGCAACTGGTCTGAGGAGGAACATCCACATCTGGCAAAGGGAGACATATTGGCCTCACACAAGCTCCTGTTCAGAAATGGATACAAATCAGCAACATGAACAGGAATTTAAAAAAACAACTAATTTAATCGTTGGAATGGAAACCAACCCATCTGAATGTGCTGATCCAGCTCCACCAGAGCTACGTCATAATTCATCGGGAAAGCCAGGCTGAATTTTTCATGGACTGAAACAGACTTGATGTGAAGAACCTGCTCATCTTCATCAGCTACACGTAGGTCAAACTCTCCCACCAGAACTCTCACATTGCTGAGAAACTCTCTGAAAAACAGATACGGTTCTGTCCAGATGTTCCACGCTGAAATAGCGAGTGACGTCAGAGAGCAGGTGTTGTACTTGGATACGGAGGGGAAGCAGTGAGCTGCCGTCAGGATCCAGGAACCCGCCAGGATGGCTCCTCCACAGAAGTGAGAACCTTTGTTCTGCAGCGACACCTGAAAACAACGACACCCCTGATGACCTTCATGATTCACGATTAAAATTAGTAACATAAACTATAAAGTTTTTACCATGTTTGTCTGTACGCAGGTGTTTTAGTGTTCTTGTCTGTTAGCAAGTAAACGTCAAATCAGCTGCATTTCGCCGCACCGCCCAGGCGAAATGCAGCTGATTTGACCATCAAAGTGCATTTATTAAGAAAAGTTCAACTGAGACACACCTTTACTATAATGTCGAGCAAACAAATAATTGTTTTAAAGTGTTAATCTTGTTAAACTCTTGTTAAAGCCCTCCCCGTGCACACTACCGCGGCCGCCATTTTGGCAGCCGAGCAATTTTTTGGCACAACACCGGCCCACGTTTCCGGGTGGTCAGAGGTGATGCATAATAGGTGCAACTTATATGATGAAGCAACTTATTTTTGTTTTTTCCCACTTTATTAGACATTTTTGGACAGATGTGGCTTGTATGGCGGAAATTACGGCACTCGATCTACAAACCATCACAATTCATTGGTTTCCTGAAGAAAACAAAAAATGGACAAAACTGACCAGCCACGGGTGTGATCCAGACGAGGCTTGGCTTCCTCCAACAACCCTCAAAGACTGGACTGTGGGGGTCCACAGAAGAGGGGCGCCACACTCCTCATCTGAGAAAAAAACATCAAAACAATCCTTAAGAGCTCAGCATCGTTCTGAGGCGCACCACCACGCCTGTCGTGACCTTTCACCTCACCTGTCTGAGCTGCAGCGTCGACCCAGAAGCACAGAGAGAGCAGAGCGGCCGCGGCCCTCATCACTGAACGTCAGGATCGGGCCTCAGAGCTGAAACCAAACCGTTTGGAGTGACCAGAACCTCAACAACGAGCCAGCAGGTTCTGATGGTGAGTTTAAACTCAGCAGAAGAAGAAACTGGTCGATATTGAAAATGAGAGTTTGTTCTCAGCTAACTTGGTTAAATAAATGATAAAGAATGTGAGTTCAAGGTCAACAGTCTGATTCCTGGTGCAGACGCACAAATAAAGCAGATGATACAAGTGTCAGAAGATACAAACCATCGTGATAAGAAGACAAAGTTACTGACAGAACAACAGAGACATGTTAAAACCAGTCAATTATTCCTTAAATCCTCATCACCTGCAGATTACTCCCACAACATGTCAGATTATAAAAAACACAACAAACTTTACACCAGATTAAAAACTAACTCGACATAAAAACAACAAATGAGCAAACAATAACAAAATAATGCATAAAGTTCAGTTAAAACAGCCGTAGAACGTGAAAAAGATGAAATCATAGTAACGCCAAAGGGACGAGGAAACACCAGAGGTTGGCTTTAAAAATGTAAAACATGAACTCGAATATCAAATTCTTGTTAAACCAGCGATGAAAGAAAGAGGGGGGAAGATAAGAAATGTAAGTTAAAATAAAATAAAAGTACATTTTTATTCCTAAAAATTCATCTGAAAGTAGTAAAGAAACTAAAGAAATTGCATTTCCTGTAAATATAAGTCAGTTAGGAGCCAGATTAAAATGTGAATAATTAAACTAACGTAAAGCCAGACTGAGCATCACGGTTGTTTTATTTTTAATGTATAAAAAATTAAATTAAAAACCTTTGAGGCAAAGTTTTAAAAGTCAGGACAAGAAACTGAGAGCAAAGCTCACGTTGTGAAGAATTACCAGTGAACCCAACTGGAGTGGATCAAATGAAGATCCCTCACCTGATGATGGCTTGACGGGTCGTTGCTTTCAGAACCGGGTCACTGACCTGCTGCTGCTCCTGAAGAACAAAACGTGTCTGAGATAAGAACCTGCAACTCTGTTTCCGTCCGGCTCTGCCTCTCCTCATGAAAAACACACGTCAGGGTTCTGTTCTTAGGACGAGGATTTACAGAAAACATTTTTATTGTCAAACTTGTTTTCTTTTCAAGTGTCCAAAACACTGACAGTGCAGACACTTAACATTTGTATTTCTGTATAATTCTACATTTTATATCTGTTCAGTAACATTTTCAGAAAATGTTCAATAGAACACACAACAATAAATGCTTTTGCAAAATAAAAATTCAGGTCTTTTTAAATAAAACTGTTTTGTCCGGGTCACTTCCCTGACATGTCTGTGTTTAAGTGTTGCTTGTGTATTTTTTAACGTTATTTTATTTTGTCTAAAAAGTTTAAGTAAAATATTGTATACATCATGCCCATACATGTTAAACTGAAAGCCATTTCTGTGGGTAAAATTTTTGAGTCATGCTTAGCCAGGTCAAGTTAGGAACAGAATACTTGAACTCAGTGGGTTTTATCCGGTTAATTAAAGGTGATGATGATGATGATGATGATGATGATGATGATGATGATGATGATGATGATGATGATGATGATGATGATGAGTTTTAAACAGTTACCATACCATACCATACCATTTTATTTATAAAGCACTTTAAACAGGAACAAGTCCACACCAAAGTGCTGGACAAACAAACACGCAACAGGCAACACAGACAATGAAGTACAACACGAAAAACATAAAAACATTGCAGATCATAAATCAAACGATCCAATACAAATCAGCTGGCATTGAAAGCAATGGAGTAGTAGTGAGTTTTTAACCGGGATTTGAAAACCGAGAGGGAGGGGGCCTGTTTGATGAGCAGCGGTAACTCGTTCCAGAGTCTTGGGCCTGCTACAGAGAACGCCCTGTCACCCCTGCGCTTAAGGCGAGTTTCTGGAACTATTAAGAGTACCTGATCCTCTGACCTCAAAGCACGTGGAGGGACATATGGGTGTATCAGATCCGAGAGATAGGCGGGGGCGAGACTGTTCAGCGATTTGTAGACATACATGAGAATTTTGAATTGGATTCGAAGATGAACCGGTAGCCAGTGAAGGGAGGCCAAGACTGGTGTAATGTGCTCTCTTTTGCGTGTGCTGGTTAAAAATCGGGCAGCTGCGTTCTGAACCAGTTGTAATCGTGCAATGGTGGCTTGACTGACGCCAAACAGAAGTGAATTGCAGTAATCAAGCCTAGATGTAATGAATGCGTGAATCACTGTCTCCAGGTGCTTTTTGGATAATATGGGCTTCAGCTTAGACAGACGCCTCAGCTGGAAAAAACAGGATTTGACGATCATGTTTACATGACTGTTGAGTTTCATGGAAGGATCCATTATCACTCCCAGATTTTTGACTTTTTGTTTTTCGGACAGGGGTAGAGCAGACAGGTCAATGCAGTGGTTTGAGGTTGTGTCATTGGGAAGGAACAATATGGCTTCAGACTTCTTATCATTGAAGCTTAAGAAATTTAAAGCCATCCAGTCCCTGATGTCAGCCAGGCAGTCGAGCAGAGGTTGAATAGAGCCTGTACCATTTTGTCTTAGGGGGAAGTAGATTTGACAGTCATCAGCGTAGAAGTGGAAAGGTATATTGTGTTTCCGGAAAATAGCACCGAGTGGCAGCAGGTATAAGGAGAACAAGAGAGGACCCAGGATGGACCCCTGCGGAACCCCCCATTTAAGAGCCGCCACTGCAGAAGTAAAATCATTGATGGACACACAAAAAGACCTGTCAGAGAGGTAGGATCTGAACCAGTTTAGGGCTGATCCTGAGATGCCCACCCACTGCTCCAACCTAGCAATGAGGATCTCATGGTCGATGGTGTCGAAAGCGGATGTGAGGTCCAATAGGACAAGCAGCACAGAGTCACCAGTATCTGTGGATAGAAAGATGTCGTTAAAAACCTTCAGTAGGGCATTTCTACAGTTCTACCAGATAACGTCATATTTCTCTGTAGATTCATGTTTTACCACAGCAGATGTTCAAATAATCCAACAAAGTTAAGTCAGGTCATCTGCACAGTTTCTTTATTGGTTGAAACGTTTTGTCCTTCATCCAAAGGACTTCATCAGTCTAAGGAGCCACAACAAACTCAGTCCATCTGAGTCTATCCTCTGATGAAGTCCTTTGGATGAAGGATGAAACATTTCAATAAAAAAAAGAAACCGTCCGGAGGACCTGACTCAACTTTGTTGGATTTTTAAACTGGACTATTGAGCATGAACTTTGATGTTTTCAACCACTTTGACTATGGCTGCCTCAGAAGAGTCGACGGGGGGAGAGGGCGTGTATTTAACTTTTTCTGCAACTAGATTACTAAATAACTGCTGTGCTGTAAAAAAAAAAAACACTTAAATGTTCTTAAGAGCACAAAATCTCGTACCTCAAGACTCTAAACTTGTTCTTGTAATGGTTCCAGAAACTCTTGAATACATTTTGTGCTTCTCATGTTTTCAATTAGATTTCTCACTCATCTTTGCTTATTCAGTTTTACTGCCTGTCTCTATTATAGAAGAGTAAAATCCATACGAGCAAATCTAAGCCTTGTTATAAACTAGTTTTTTTTTTTAATCCCTAAATAGTGCCTCATTATCAGCTGTAAGGCCAAACCCATTCTTTAATGTTTTATATTACAGGTGAGTTTCGTCAGCCTTGGTGCTTCCTAAGCCCTTTAAGCCCCCTGGCTCCTGTTTACGCAGCCCGGAGGCCCAGAGCTTGCTGGTTGTGGTGACTGGAAGGGACTCGCAGCTCTTGGCCCGGTTGCTGCGCCACAGTTGTCAGGGAGGTGTTGCCAAGCTCAGATGAAGCAACAACAGCTGAATGTTTTCCACATCGGAGAGTCTACGAAGAACACAGGGAGATAAAACGATCTGCAGTCAGATCCATTACTGCATGTATTTTGTTTCATAAAGGAAATGCCAAAAGTTACGCACCTCTCACATAAATACAGATCATCTGCTGGGCCTGTTTGTGTTTTTTTTTTACTTCATAGCATCTAAAAATTAACATTTCAAATAGTTTTAGTATAGATAAAACCAGTGGTACAAGCTTTAATTAATATTTGGCTGAACGGTGGGGTTTAAATGTGATGATTAGATGCCGTCTTTGCTGAAAACAGCCTGAAATCCTCTGCAGACTCTGCCCCACAACAAATTCAAACAAGTTGGAGATCATTTGATTTAAATTTCTTGTTTTGCACTTTTTGTCACAAGCAGACCCCATCGATGTCCAAGCCATGTCAGTAGACCATCAGTTTCTGTCTATATTCTTAGTTTTAAGTAGTTTCCATTTTCTTACGTTGTGCAAATTATATACCACTTTTTGTGTTTGTGTTTTTGGTGTGTATGGACAAATAGCTCAGATGTGATTTAAATGGATTAAAGTTTAATCTAAAAATAGGCGGTACCCTGAGCCTGTCACTGAATCCTGTTGCTGAGAGATTTGAATAGTGAATGTTTGTTGCTTTCAAGGTGAGTGTTTTTCCTGGACTTGTACAGAGAAAAGTCAAAGTCAACTTTATTGTCAGAACTGCAATATGTACAGGACATACACAGGGTTGAAATTGCGTTTCTCTCAGTCCCTCGGTGCAACAGTAACCATCTAAACACTAAACACTAAAACATTTAATAAACATAAGCATAAAATAGTAAAAGTGTAACACTGTCCTGAGTTTTTTCATAGTAGTATAAAAGTATGAAAATTTACACCAACACTGAAACACCAAACACCCCTAAAACACCAAACACCCAATGAACATAAGCATAAAATGAAATAATAAAAGTGTAATACTGTCCTGAGTTTTTGCATAGTAGTATAAAAAGTATAAAAAGTATATCTATAAAATAAACTGAAGGTTCTAGCATTGACATTTGCAAAGAGTGGCACAGCAGCATATAAGTTAATGTACACAGTATATGTATGAGGTAGTTGATGTTGGTATAGAGGCAAAGTGGCATATGCAGTAAGGCACATAAGGCACATTTGGCATCCTTAGATAAGGCTAGTCAGAGAATACTGTATATGTATCAGCAGTAGTGTAGATATAAAAGTAGTGTAAATGTAAACAGTAGTAATAAATGTAAAACAGTAGTAATAAATGTAAACCGTATTAATAAATGTAAACAGTGAATGTAAACAGTAGTATGACTATAGGCAGTAATGTAATACAAACATTAGTGCAAATATGAGAA
The DNA here is from genome assembly GCA_038048925.1 of Garcialebias charrua. NCBI lineage: Eukaryota > Metazoa > Chordata > Actinopteri > Cyprinodontiformes > Rivulidae > Garcialebias > Garcialebias charrua. The sequence goes on along the minus strand of JBBPBX010009679.1, from coordinate 7,057 downwards.
GTAGTGCAAACTGAATGAGCACATGACCGAGAGTTTAGTGAATAACCCGTTTGATGACACAGAGTCCAGTGTTAAAAACTTTGTGTTGAGTGGTAATGTGTGAGAAAGTTTTTTGTGTTAAGGCAGTTCAAATGGGAGGGGAGGCAGAGCAGGCAGAGTGTTTAGCATTCTGACTGCCTGATGAACAGAGCTGTCTCTCAGTCTGCTGGTACGAGCCTGGAGACTCCTCAGTCTCCTCCCTGATGGCAGCAGTCTAAAGCGGCTGTGTAGTGGGTGTGTGGGATCACCTGCCATGCAGTGGGCTTTCCGAGTGAGGCGTTTGCTGTGTAAGTCCTGCAGTGAGGGCAAGGAGGTGCCGACGATCTTCTCAGCTGCTCTCACGATGCGCTGGAGGCTCTTGCGGCATGATGCAGTACATGCACCAAACCACACCGTGATGCAGCTGGTCAGGACACTTTCTATGGCACCCCTGTAGAAGGTGCACATGATGGGGGTTGGAGCTCCAGCCCTTTTCAGCTTGCGGAGAAAGTAGAGGCGCTGGTGAGCCTTCTTGGCCAGTGATGCAGTGTTCCTGCTCCAGGACAGGTCCTCTGAGACGTGCACTCCCAGGAACTTGGTGCTGTCCACTCTCTCCACTGCGGTGCTGTTGATGGTCAGAGGGGCATGTTGGGCATCCCTCTTCCTGAAGTCCACAACAATCTCCTTTGTCTTCTCCACGTTGAGAGTGAGATTGTTGTGTCCGCACCACAAGGCCAAGCGGCTCACCTCGTTCCTGTAGTCCGTCTCATCGTTGTTGCTGATGAGACCTACCACTGTTGTGTCGTCCGCAAACTTGATGAAGTGGTTGGAGCTGTACGATGGTGTGCAGTCGTGTGTTAGCAGGGTGAATAGAAGGGGGCTCAGCACACATCCTTGTGGGGCCCCTGTGTTCAATGTGATGGTGCTAGATGTGTTACTCCCGATCCGTACTGTCTGTGGTCTCCCGGTCAGGAAGTCTAGCAGCCAGTTACACATTGAGGTGTTCAGCCCCAGACTGTCCAGTTTATGGATGAGCTGTTGGGGGATGATGGTGTTGAATGCCGAGCTGAAGTCGATGAACAGCATTCTAACATAAGAGTCCTTCGTGTCCAGATGTGTGAGAGCTGTGTGGAGGGCAGAGGAGATGGCATTGTCGGTTGAGCGATTAGGTCGGTATGCAAATTGGAAGGGATCCAGGGAGGCAGGGAGGACAGATGTGATGCTTTTCATGACTAGCCGTTCAAAGCACTTCATCAGGATGGGGGTGAGTGCTACTGGGCGATAGTCATTGAGGCATGCGGGCATTGCAAGCAAACCTTAATGTTTTGGTGCAAGATATTCAAATGGGTGGAACTTCCATAGAAGAAAAGAGGTAGGATTTATCTTTTTATTTATTTTTTGTTTGTCCAAGGTGGTGCAGAGTGACTGATCCTGGCAGGAGAAGGGTGCAGGCTGGCTACCTCACCCTACCTTAGATAATAATAATAATAATAATGTATTTTCCTGTCATCTGCGTATGTTTCCCATACACAGTCGAAATTCGTCTCTGCATTTAACCCAACCACCTACCAGGTGGTGCAGTGAGCAGCCCGAAGGCGCCCGGGGAGCTGGAGAAATAGGTGTGCACTCATAGACACCCCAAGGTGGGTAGTGGCCGGGGCGCGAACCCGCGTCCTTCGGGTCCCAAGTCAAAAGCCCTGCCACTAGACCATCTTGGCTCCTTAAATAGTGTTAATTGAATTTTTATGTATATGAATGTATTTGTTCAGTGCCCTGAGAACTTCTGTTGTGACTTGGTGCTATAAATAAACTGTCCACGACCAGGCACAATGGTGGAGCCAGGGGGTGGCCAATGGTGGCCTTGGCCACCATAGATTAATCTTCGGCCACCCCTATAATTTGAGGAAACTATAGTTTTAAGNAACACAGATTTATGAAATATTAAAATATCAAAAATTACAAAATGCATAAAAATGATCAATCAAAAGCTGTGCCTCATAGGCCTGGTCTTGGTGAGTAGTTTGATATAAGTTTTGTGCGGTTGGCACAAACGCCCTGAACGGTATTGAGCAAAAACACAGATTTATGAAATATTAAATTATCAAAAATTACAAAATGCATAAAAATGATATATAAAAGGCTGTGCCTCATAGGCCTGGTCTTGGTGAGTAGTTTGACTTAAGTATCGTGCGGTTGGCACAAAAGCCCTGAACGGTATTGAGCAAAAACACAGATTTATGAAATATTAAAATATCAAAAATTACAAAATGCATAAAAATGATCAATCAAAAGCTGTGCCTCATAGGCCTGGTCTTGGTGAGTAGTTTGATATAAGTTTTGTGCGGTTGGCACAAAAGCCCTGAACGGTATTGAGCAAAAACACAGATTTATGAAATATTAAATTATCAAAAATTACAAAATGCATAAAAATGATAAATAAAAGGCTGTGCCTCATAGGCCTGGTCTTGGTGAGCAGTTTGATATAAGTTTTGTGCGGTTGGCACAAAAGCCCTGAACGGTACAGTATTGAGCAAAAACACAGATTTATGAAATATTAAATTATCAAAAATTACAAAATGCATAAAAATGATAAATAAAAGGCTGTGCCTCATAGGCCTGGTCTTGGTGAGCACTTTGATATAAGTTTTGTGCGGTTGGCACAAAAGCCCTGAACGGTATTGAGCAAAAACAGTGATTTCTGAATTAATTAATTGTTAAAAATTATAAAATACATAAAAATTGAGAAATAAACAGCTGTGTCTCGCAGAAGTGGTCTTGGAGATTAGTCTGATGCAAGTTTTGTGTGGGTGGGTCAATCGTGTAAAATATATTATTTTTTGTTTCTGAAGAGTGAATGCGGTCGAAAATTTGTTGACTGTCCCTAAGCGAACCATGACGTCTCTTAGAAGGGGCAGACTAAGAGTGGCTGCCCGAAATCAGACTCCATGAAGCGGACTGACGAGAGCAACGCACCCCTGCAGCCACGGAGCTCGAATATCCAACTTCCAACGTAAAATTAACTTTACCGCAGTCATCTTGTGCTGTATTTCTGAATGATGTTTAGCTCTGCCTAATATGCACAGCCGGTTGAGGGGCGTGTCCACGGACCAGAGGACACGCCCATAAGATGCTGGTGTCTGTTCACGCTCTGCTCTACGGTCAGACAGGCGGTGTTCTTCACTGAAGTCATCCCAGCAGTGTGTCTCAGAGGCGGCCAGCCGGTGGGTGGAGGCTGCGGCACGACGTGGAGGAACGACCCGCCAGCACCAGTCCATGTCAGCGGTAAGAGACGAGCTCGGTGTCGTTTTCTCCCGGTTTGACGTGACCGGAGTTCGTGTCTCGGGTTTGTTGAACTAAATAAATGATGGGGTTTTATAGCGGCGGCATGTCGTGGCACGCGCCGCCGGAGCATCACTGGTGGTCGGCTGTGTAGAGGCAGCCGCGAGACTGACTCACAGAGCCGGGCTGAAGGCGTTCAACACGTCTCCATGCGCTGTTTTTTTACTTCATGTTGTTAATTTATTTAACTTCAAGTGGTATAGTTGTGTTTTGAGGCCGTGTACGCTGGTTTGTATGGAGCTGTCGCCGCCTTCCATCGCTGGGCGGCCGGGCAGTGGGACAGCTGGAAGCCGCGTCAGTTAGCAGCCGTTAACCGTGAGGAAACCGGAAGCGACAACGCTGCGTTTCAAAGTAAAACAAATTTACACAAATTATAACGATTTTAAGCTTAAAGCGCATTTAATTACGTGTTTTCTGTGTGCTTGCATAAATATGCACTTAACGGCAAATATTTATCCCGTTGAAGTCTAGCGTTACTACAAGCAAAAAATATATTAAACCTTTTGTTTTGAAAACAGTTACCGGATATGTGATGTAACCGACTCTATTTTGATTATCAGGGACAGCACGGATTTGTGCATCTCAATCTCGTTTGAGCTTGTTTTGATATGTCTAAACCAGGGGTCTGCAACCTTTACAATCAAAAGAGCCATTTTACGCCTTTGTTCACTAAATTAAAAGTGTTTGGAGCCGCATACGGCTGTGGTTATCAACTGGTGGCCCATGGGCGGTTTGTTGGAAGGGGCTTTTGTGGCCACTAGGGGTGACATTATAAAAATTTTAAAAACTAATTTTTTATTTTTACAATTTAAGAAAAATGAAAAAAAAAAACTGATTATTTTAAAGAGAGTGTTTGTTAATTAATAAAAACTATGACCTATACAAACCTAGGTTGTTGTTTTTTTTGTGGAAAAATGAATTAAGTATAGAAATAAAGCATAAAGTTAAACTTTTACTTCTTGTACTTGTCCCAATATTCACATATTTGCAAATGAAATGACAGAAAAACTGCTAAAACTAGTCGTTTTTTTGTTGTTTGTATTCAGTTTTGGTCAAAGCTTGAAAGAGCCGCTGCAGAGGGACCAAAGAGCCGCATGTGGCTCCAGCGCCGCAGGTTGCAGACCCCTGGTCTAAACGAAGACATGTCAAAAACACTAAATGTTAACCTCCTAGACATGGAGAGGGAACACGGATTGTTTTAATTTGTATTTAGGTGATCTTCTCGAGCGTCTTTTGAACCACGTCTGCTCTGGGGGGCCGACTTGAATGATGGAAGCCCAGATGAGTGCCTCACAAGTCGGCCATGCCTTGTATAAAATCACGGGCAGCCACCTCAGTCGTAACATTTTATTTTAAGGGAGCCACATGGACACGTGAACTAGTGCCAATCAAAATATTCACATCAAGTTCTCCTGTTAGTTTATGTTCTGTCTCGTAGAAGGGTTTTAGCTGTTTTACTGTATTGTTTTATTCTCTAAAAAATTTATTCGCATTCTCATCTTCTCAAATAAAGAACAAAGAAGTATCTTGCACAAATTTCTAAATCAATATAAAAGAGCTCTATCGTCTAGCCCAGGGGTCTGCAACCTGTGGCTCTAGAGCCACATGCGGCTCTTTGGTCCCTCTGCAGCGGCTCTTTCAAACTTTGACCAGAACTGACATAAAACTGAAATTTATTGGTGGTTGTAAAAATAACAAACAAACACAAAAACAAGCCATATCAGTATAGTTTAATATTTCAGTTTTTTTGTCCCTTTGGTCATTTCTTTTGCAAATTTGTGAATACTAGAACTAATGCAAAAAGCAGAACATATTCATTTTAACTTTTATGCCTTATTTCTATACTTAATTATTTACCATACCATACCATTTTATTTATAGAGCACTTAAAACAGCAACAAGGCCAACCAAAGTGCTGTACAAACAGACAAAAAAACAGGCAACACATAAGCAACATACATATTTTATCCACAAATAAAAATAAATAAAAATCACAGGTCTGCATAGTTCTTTTTTTTAAATAATTGGTAAAAAATATATATATTTCCCCCTTATAAACATCATTGAATGTTAAAAATCATTAGATAGTTTTAGTTTTTTTAATGTGTGGCCCCTAATGGCCACAAAACCCCACTCCAACAAAGCGGCATGGGTCACCAATTGATAACCACAGCTGTAGCGGCTCTGGTCACATTTAATTTAGTGAACTAGGGCAAAAATGGCTCTTTTGATCGTAAAGGTTGCAGACCCCTGGTCTAGGATATTGGTCTATATTTCATTGTCAGATGACGCCCATGCTCATAAGAACGTGTGTGCCCTCTTCTTGTGATGGTCTCTTCTGTGCCTTTTGTCAGATATGGATTCTGTTTCAGCTTCCTGATTCATAATCCAGTTTTGTGTACATGTGCACAACGATTCCTGCAAAGCCATTCTTTGTCTCGTCTTTCTGTCTTTCTTTCTCTGTAGCCATGCTGTCATGTTTGAGCTGTGCCTCACGTTTGCATCTTCAAACACAAAGACGATGAAATTCATTTCTTCATACACCACAGGGTAGTGTTGCACCCTAAATCCACATGTATTTTAGATGTGGAGAAAGAGGAAAAATATTGTGAACTTGGAGAACCGGATCACAGAGCTGGAGCAGTACACCAGGATGATGTGTGTGTGATTATCACTGGGCTCCAGGTCAGTCTGCGGTCATACGCTCGGGCGGTGTCTGCTGACAGCGAAGGGGAGCTTGCAGAGCTGGATGCTGGCTCCATGGAGCAACAGGTGGCTGCAGGCCAGAGGCATTGACCTGGACTGTCTGCACAGGCGTGCCACACCCTGCCAAGATGAAACATGGGACAAATGGGCCATTGTTGTCATTTTGTCTATAGAACGCACACTTGCTTCTAAAACAAGGCAAGAAAGATAAGACACATTTATCTACAAACATTTCACCAATAGCAACGCCAACATAGCCAAAAAAGCAAAGTACCTGAAGAAACTGTGGAAAAAACAAAGTGCTTGGACTAAACTGTAAGATTCTCATCAAACTTAACAAGGAAACGACCATGCTCATCGTAAAAAACAATCACAAAAAACATGAAGGATGAGTAAAAATATCAGTGAACTGCACAAACTAGACTCCAATCAAGATAACAAATGCACACATTCTGAAAGGAGCATGTCTACATCTGGAGGAAATGGCTGTGCCACTGGGAGGATTGTTGGATATGATCAACTGGAACTGAAAGCATTTGAGTACCGTATTTTCTGGAATGTAGGTTGCACCTGAATATAGGTCGCACTGTCCCAATTATTGCCAAAAATTTGGAAAAATTCATATATAGGTCGCACCTGAATATAGGTTGCACCTACATCAAAATGTGGACCGTGTTTAGCTCTGCTGCAAATGTCTGCCACAGGAGCGCACAGCAAGGCTTTTAAGAAGATTAACACTTAAAAACAATTATTTGTTTGATAAAAATTATAGCAAATATGTGTCTGAGCTGAACTTTTCTTTAATAAATGAATAATTTTAGCAGGATAAACACCTAAAAAATATATTTGTTAGCTGACATTATTGTAAGAGTGTGTCTCAGTTTAATTTTTGTTAATAAATGATTACAAATCAGCTTATTTTATAAAAAGCCATAAATAGGTTGCACCTGAATATAGGTCGCAGGGCATGCAAAAATGATAAAAAGCTGCGACC
>JBBPBX010009678.1:0-59562 GCA_038048925.1 Garcialebias charrua | reverse complement strand
CACTTGTCCAACAACACAAAAACCAGCAGAAATCAGCAGAGGTTCACGAAGCAACGTTGGACATGTAATTCGCTCGTGATTTCCTCTTTCTGTCAGCGCAGGTTTGGAATGTCTGGAATGCTCCGCCCCCACTCCATGTCCTGTCTCTGCGCTGCAAAGTTCTGTGTTTATATGATAATATAACTGTTTAAAAAATATAATAAAACCATGAATCACTCGTCCAACAACACAAAAAGACCCTGTAATCAGCAGAGCATCACCAGCCAATTTGGACATGATTTAATTCGCTCGTGAGTCGTGACAAATCCATTTCCTCATTCCTGTGAGTGGAGGATGAAGCGATCACTTGACTTTTGGCAAAAAAACTAAATAAAAGTCCAGCTCTGGGATGAAGAAGGGATATTTAATACATTTGTGTCACATAAAAAACAGTCCTGCATCGCTTTGCAATCCTTTGAATGAGAACGAGCCGCGGCGCTGAGGCTGTGACAGGCGGGGGCGTGGGTTGGGGCGTGACAAACAACTCTGTTTTTATTGGCTGGTCAGTGTCCGGGTCACTCTGTGTTTTCAGTGTTTTTATAAATGCTGATAGAGAAGCAAGGGGACTATAGTTTTTTTCAGAGATTACTTTGTCTAACATCAGTCTGTCAGTAGATCGTGACAGAGTGAAGAAATATGTTAAAAATATATTGTTTGAAAAGTTACAGACTACATTAAAATGTTACATACCCCACCGGAAAACCTCACAACTGATAAGAAGGACAAGACAATAAATAAATGTGAGGCTTTTCTCATTTCTCTTTTTAATGTGTCCTCTGGTGATGTTTTTTTTTTCTGCTTTCTGCATATGACCTGAAATGATTTTCAATAAAATCTCTTGAAATATACCTTGAATTTTATCTTTATTTTTTTATGCACCTGGCGAGGAACAATTGATAAGATGTATATTTTCTTGTTGTCATTTCTGCATCATGGTTTCAGAAACTTATTAGCAATAATAATAAAATATTAGGCCATACATAATGTTGCATTCTCACATACACATTTTGATATCCAATCAAGTGATCCTACAAGGAGATTTCGATCATTTGTAAATATTTGCTTATCCAGAAAACAGTGTTGCTTCATTGGGAAAAAGAACAAAAAAGAACAAAGTCAGACATCCACAAATGAAGAAGCCATGAGAAAATTATTCAAATGACATCATTTACTGTTTAGCAATACAAAAACTCTTACAAATTTCAGAATAGACTAATTGGCAAAATATTGAAAGTACTGAATTGGCAAGAACTGCTGTTGGTCTCAGTTTGTATGTACAAAATGAAAGTAGCCATATTGGAGTTCATGGCAGTAAGACATGAAACTTCCAGAGTGCTGACAAAGAGTATAAAATCTGTCACATGAAAGCAGTATTCTGCTTGCAGCCGGACTGGAAATTGCTGTGGATATAGATGGGCAGGGTAGACCAGAGGCACATGTTGGCCATCCAGTGAAGGAAGACAAGCAAGGGACATAGCAAAGTTGCTGACAGGCTGTCTCACTTAGCTGCTCTCCTGTCAAAGGCCATGCATATAAGACATGACAGTGGTGGCTACTGTGTGTGCATTTTCCATTGTGTGTGTGAGAGATTGTGACAAAGAAACATTTCTTAATGACTGGATTCCAGGATAAACAATAAAACACTCAGAATGCAGCTCACTTCTCTCTGTTATTTGGCTGAAGGCTGCATCTAAGTGATTAACCCGTCTCCATGGTTATATATCTTCTCTCCACAGGCTGCTGCAGCTACTCTCACCAAACAGAGGCTGGCCAGATGAAGTTACACAAAAATGATGAGGAACAGCATCGTCACGGTGTGTAACTCAAGCAACACAGAGGCATGATTAAACACCAAAACAGAATCCATGGAGTTGGACTGCTTTGCTGTTAACATTGTGTTTACTTTGACGGGAACAGATGATCATCACTCTCTCAGACACAATAATAGTCCTTGAATTATTGAAGTACAGCGTGTGAAGGGGTTTATGACAATAAGAAGCTGTCTAAATTAATTTTATCCTCAAATTAATGAACCGATTGATCCATTACTCATGTTTGTGTCTATCCTCAAATACGTAATGCTATTACTTACTTCTTATGTATATGAATGTATATGTATATGAATGTTTCTGTACAGTGCCCTGAGATGAATTCTGTTGTAACTTACACTAAGTCTCACACTTTCTTGTAACTGATATCTCAAACAATCACAATGCATTTATGAAAGGACTACTGACTACTTTGGGAATAGTCTTTAGAGTTTTTTTTTTTTCTGCTTCATGATAATTATTATTATTATTGGTCTGCTGCCCTCATACATCTCCTCCTACATGTCTTTGCGTGAGTGCAGCTACAGTGTGCGCTCTCAGGACATGATCACCTGCAGTGTTCCGTCAGTGAGGACTGAACTTGGAAAAAGGGCCTTCTCCTACTCCGCTCCTGCTTCCTGGAATATCTTACAAAAAGATCTGAAGCTCTCGGCCCTGACCTCTCTAAATGGTTTTCAGAATATGTTGGAATCCTGGCAAAAACCAATGCAGATATGTTCCTGTCTTTGATTTTATACATCTATCTTGTAATGTTTTGCTAGTTTTTTTATACTTTGTTAAAAAAAAAGAAAATAACTATGTATTTCTCTCGTTTGTTTTTCTATTGTTTATTGTTTGTTTATTGTTTAATTGTTTCTAACATTGCTGTTCATCATTCTTTAGTTTTAGCAGGTTGCTTTTGTAAATGAGCCCACGAGGCTCAATAAGATTTACCTGACTAAATAAAGGTTGAATGAATGAATGAATGAATTATTATTTAATAATAATAATAATAATGAATTCAATTTATACCGCACTTTTATTAATAAAAATCTCAAAGTGCTACAACAAATAAAACAAGCGATAAAATCAAGTAAAATCAATAATAATATAAATCAATAATATCAAATAATATTTACATGTTATTTCAGTTTTCAGCGTACTAGGTATTTGCCAAGATGGCTGTAACCCTAATAACTTAATAGAGGGTAGAAAGAAAAGCAAATTTACTTTCATGGTGGTTCCCTTATCAGTCAGAACACTCAGAGCAACACATCAACTAAAGTAATACAATCACGCCTTTTCTAAAGGCAGGTGGGCGTCAGCGTCAGTAATGAGGCCCCGCCCTCTTTGCATAAAAGGGGCTGACGCCCCACCTTCATTCTCTTTTGCCCTTCACCTCGCTTCACACCTGAACTTCGCAGGGCTCTCTGTGACTGGATCGCTCGACTGGAGGTGAGCTCGCTCCCTGCCCTGAGCGTTACAGAGAAACTTTCCTGTGAGCACTGGAATTAGTTGAGGCTAACCCAGTGTCGTCTACCTAAATTTCGAGGTTTTTTTCTGCTCTTTTCGCAGCTCAGATATGAGACGAATTTAGCTGCGCCACGCTACCTACATAACTAACGGCTATGGCTAGCTACCGAGAGCAGCTCGACGTGAGGACATCTTCGCAACGGTTAGCGGACGGCTAACTTGCTACAACTTGACATCTCTTCTCAGCCATGGCTCCGGAGAAGAGCAAGAGGAAGTCGAAGAACTCCAACAAGAACAGCAAGCCAGCGAGCCCCGGCTCCCGACCCTGCCCCAGCGGATGTGGTTATTCCCTCTCAGCAACGGACATCCACGAGGCCTGTCCCATCTGCTTAGGGATGCTACACGCAAAAACAGCTTTGGACTCCCCCGAGACCTGCCTTCACTGCAGACTGCTACGTGAAAGAGAGAGACGGAGACGCATGGACTTTGTGGTCAAAGCCATGTGCGGCTCCACCACAGCGCAGGAACCGCTCCTCGACGAAGCCCTCACTCCCACGGCGGAGCTTAAAGCTGTTGACTTGAAGGACAACGGTCAAGCTGACTGGGGTGGAAGCATGGATGTGGTGGCCTTGCTCGGGGACTCCACCAACGAGTTCGACACGAGGGACTTGTTGCGATCAGATGAGCTCTCGCTAACAGCCTCGGGCGAGCTAACTGACAACGAAGCCAATAACGAGGACGAAGGAGAATACGAGGACTTTTCCCAGATTCCCGTGGCAGGTCAACCAGAGACTGATGTGTCCGTCCCAGCTCTGTTCGAGCTGTGTCGCAGAGCAACGGACACGTTGCTGATAACTTGGCCAGAACCCCCACCTCGACAACAGGTAACGAGGTTGGCGGGCAATTTCTTCTTCGCCAAGCAGCAGTCGGCCACAAGGCACAGGATGCCTATTTTCCCGACTTCCAGATGGAGCTGACTCGTACCTGGGCTGAACCCAGGGCTCCACTGACTTTGCCTCTCTCCCAGTTCCTGGACGTAGCCAGAATGGAGGCAGCTGGCATGGCCAACATTCCCCAGATGGAGGATATGTTGGCGGCACATTTAGCCCCTAGAACTTCGGGTTCCAAACCAACTCTGCCTAGCAAGGCCTGCCGCGTGTCAGCCTCCCAGCTCGAAAATTTTTACCAAGAACAAGGCCTTGCGGTCCGCGCCATGAACGCTTCAGCCATGATTCAGGTCTACTTGGCGGAAAAGCTTCAGGAGCTCCAGCAGACCTCGAACAAAAAGAAAGCAGCCAACGTCCTGGAGGAGGCCCGCAAGGCGACAGACTTTGCTCTTCGCCTCATGGGGACAGCCGCCATCGCTCAAGGGCAAAGTATGGCTGAGATTGTCATTGCTCAGCGCCACCTGTGGCTAACGCTGACAGACCTACCAGAGGTCCAACGGAACCCATTCCTCCATCATCCCATTGAGCCCACGGGGCTTTTCGGCGGTGTTCTTGAGAGAATCCAGAGCAGGCTAGAACAGAGAAGGAAACAGGCCGAGGCCTTGCGTGAGGGGATGCCCAGAAAGCAATTTGTGTAACCCAGAGACGCTAGCGAACACAGGGCCGTACAGCCTCGCAACCACTCGGCTACACGCCGCCCCCCACAGAAACGACCGGCGCTCGACGGAGAGCAGTTTCCCATGTCCGTCGCTGGACCGTCCCAGGCTGGCCAAGCCTGGACACTGCACAGATTCGTCCCACGACAGGCAGGCCCACCGAGGTCTTCCTCAATGAACAGGGACCAAAAGCAGAAGTTGGCCTGATACTGAGCCACCTGACTATTTTTTAGGTACTCTCACCCATGTGGACAAAGGAGAGACCAAACTTTTTAAGCCAGAATTTATGTGTAAAAAGCCACGTTTATCTGGTGTGAATTACGTGTGCACAAAAAAACACTCAAATGTTGGTGTAATAAAGGCATGTTCTTTTAAGCACAGCAATAAAGTCTCAAAAGCACATGAAGTCCTATGTGTCGACTCAAAAAAAAAAAACACAGCAACTTTTTTATGCAAACGTGTCAGATAAAGGGGAAGGCAGCATCCACACATGGCCACCTCAACCCTCATGCGACACGAACAGTCAGGGCAGACAATGAGCCCCCGCTGGCAGCCAGAGGTCTGTCAACACCAGACAGACATTCAGGTGACCACGGAGGGAGAGGGAAGTCTGCCAAAGGGCAGATGAGAGGGGGCCATTCACCCCTCTCCCATCCCCTTGACACACAAACATTGCAGAATACACATGCCTTCCAGACTAAGCGCACACGCGAGCCTGGAACGCATGCAAACCAAGCACGTGGGTCACGTCCACTGTCACTCTAGGTCTCCGGCTGCAGTTCTACAAGTGGCCACCTCCTTTCACGAGGTGCTGTCGTCTTCCATAAGCCCAGACCGTGCTCATGTCTTAAGAGACGAGATCTCAAACATGATGCAGAAAGGAGTGATCAAAGTGGTCCCTGTTCACATTGTAAAAAAAAAAGGTAATTACAGCAAATACTTCCTAGTCCCGAAACAGGATCAGGGATTGCAACCTATTTTAGACCTCAGGGGTCTGAACAGAAGAATAAAAACGTACAAATTCAGGATGTTGACACTCAGACAAGTAATTTACTCGGTCCAACCGAGGGATTATTTCTGTACAGTGGAACTGAAAGATGCTTTTTTCCACGTGAGCATCCTGCCCTGCCACAGAAAATATTTCCGCTTTGCCTTCCAGGGCACCACGTTCGAGTTCTTGGCAATGCCTTTTAGCTTGAAATCCGACCCCCGGTCATTCACAAAATGTCTGGACGTGGCCCTGGCCCCGCTGAGGGGTCAAGGGGTCAGAGTTCTGAATTATTTGGACAATCTGCTCATTCTTGGACACAACAAGGTCCAGGCACAGCATCACACAGAGAGGGTGATGTCTCACCTGGAAGCTCTGGGTTTTGTTATAAACCTGGCAAAAAGCAATCTGACCCCATCCCAGATTACCGTATTTCTCGGAGTACAGCTCAACTCACGCTGAAAGACTTCTGGCGTAAGTACAACATCCTCGATGCTGTGCACAACATTGGCCACTCCTGGGATCGTGTTACTCCACAGAACATGTGTGGAGTCTGGAAGAAGCTCTGTCCAGAGCTTGTTCAGGGGGTACACGATTCCCAGGAGGTGGACCGTGTAATCGAGGATGTTGTGAGGATGGGCAGGTCACTGGAGCTCGAAATGGACCATGACGATATCGAACACCTGCTTGGTGCATCAGGAGAGGACCTGTCCCCAGACGACCTGATTCAGCTCGACAGGCACGTCCTGGATGTGGAAGTTGAGGAGGAGGAGGAGGTGGAGGTCATTCCTCCGACCTTCACCAGGCAGGAGATGGTGCTGGCCTTTCAGGATCTCCACAGCTTCCTGGCGAGGATTGAGAAGCAGGACGTGGACTGTGAGAGGTTCGCCAAGGTCCGTCGGGGTGTCCTCAATGAAGTTGCGTGTTATCAGCAGATCCTGGATGATAAAAAGCTTGAAAAGGTGCAGAGCAGCATGCTGCAATATTTTACAAAGGTCACAGCACCGCCTCCAGGATCTGCTGATGCACCAGCTGAAAGGCCATCCAGTCCTCCTGCAGCAAGCCAGGAGGAGGCCTTGGACATCCCAGCGGACGAGAGGCCATCCAGTCCTACTGCAGCAAGCCAGGAGGAAGACATGGACAGCCCACCATCTCCCCAGTGAAACACGCCGCCCCCCCCCCCCGCTCCCTCCCTCCAGGTACAGCACGTACTGAAATGAAATTTTTTTTTTTTTTTGGAGTTGTCATGTTACACAAATTAATGTCATCTGTCTCTGCTTATGTTCACAGCCTTCCTCCTCCTCCCCCTCCTCTTCACCAACTCCACCATCCCATCACTGACCTGCCCACCCTCACATCCCAGCACAGCAACGTCAGAAAGGTACAGCAAAGACATGTTAATTTATTTTCTCTTTTTTTTTTAACTTACATCTACACCTACTGTAATCATCACCTCTCTCTCGACAGCCTCCAAAGCGGCACGTCCCCCTGGTCCATCCACACACCTGCTACGCACCACACCACACACGTAAGGAGAAGTTGTTGTTGTCTGTGTTGTTGTTATCAGCAGGTGTTCACGTCTGTGTGTGTTTGTGTTTCAACAGATCCACTTGCTGTTTCGCCTCATGGAACAGCGTCGGGTACCACGTACCCGTGCTCCTGCTGCTCTGCCTCCAGCCTCCTGCACCTCCTCCAGCCTCCTCCCTGTGCTCCTGCTCCACACACCACACCACACACGTAAGGAGAAGTTGTTGTTGTCTGTGTTGTTGTTATCAGCAGGTGTTCACGTCTGTGTGTGTTTGTGTTTCAACAGTTCATCCGCGTGTTGCTCCACGTCATGGATGAGCCTCTGGTGCTACGTGCTACTGGTCCTCCAGCCTCCTGCACCTGCTCCAGCCTCCTGCTCTGCCTCCAGCCTCCTGCTCTGCCTCCAGCCTCCTGCTCTGCCTCCAGCCTCCTGCCTGTCCTCCTGCTCCACACACCACACCACACACGTAAGGAGAAGTTGTTGTTGTCTGTGTTGTTGTTATCAGCAGGTGCTGACGTGTGTGTGTGGTTGTGTTCCAACAGTTCATCCGCGTGTTGCTCCACGTCATGGATGAGCCTCTGGTGCTACGTGCTACTGGTCCTCCAGCCTCCTGCACCTGCTCCAGCCTCCTGCTCTGCCTCCAGCCTCCTGCTCTGCCTCCAGCCTCCTGCTCTGCCTCCAGCCTCCTGCCTGTCCTCCTGCTCCACACACCACACCACACACGTAAGGAGAAGTTGTTGTTGTCTGTGTTGTTGTTATCAGCAGGTGCTGACGTGTGTGTGTGGTTGTGTTCCAACAGTTCATCCGCGTGTTGCTCCACGTCATGGATGAGCCTCTGGTGCTACGTGCTACTGGTCCTCCAGCCTCCTGCACCTGCTCCAGCCTCCTGCTCTGCCTCCAGCCTCCTGCTCTGCCTCCAGCCTCCTGCTCTGCCTCCAGCCTCCTGCCTGTCCTCCAGCCTGCCTCCAGCCTGTCCTCCACACATGCACCACACACGTAAGGAGAAGTTGTTGTTGTCTGTGTTGTTGTTATCAGCAGGTGCTGACGTGTGTGTGTGGTTGTGTTCCAACAGTTCATCCGCGTGTTGCTCCACGTCATGGATGAGCCTCTGGTGCTGCCTGTCCTCCAGCCTGCCTCTGGTGTCCTGCATGTTGCCTCCATCCATCACCTTTGTGTCGTTCTGCATAAATGACTGCTGCCAAAAACCAAAAAAACTTCATGTGATGCACAGACCTGCTCACATCAGGACCACAGACCTGAACTGACACATGCCTGAACTTACAGCTGGCCTAAAATGCTCACAACATTCATTGTTGAGCAATGGCTCAGCAGTTCCATCAGATGCAGGTTTGATCATGAGAACAACATCTGTCTACCTACACTTCGGTCAAAGTAAGACAATTTTGATTCATTTTTCTGCTGCTTCTCGCTTTTTCTGAGTTCATGGACTTCTTTCTCATGCACATGGACACTCATCAACACAACGTGCTCATGTGTGATTGCTGACATCATTTTGCTGATGTGACTCTCTGATTTGCTGCTGTTTTGCTGTGAAAAGCTGCACTTTGACAAGTGTTCATGTGTGATTGTTGACATCATTTTGATGATGGGAATCCCTGGTTTGCTGCAGGTTTGATGTGAAAAGCTGCACTTTGACAAGTGTTCATGTGTGATTGTTGACATCATTTTGATGATGGGAATCCCTGGTTTGCTGCAGGTTTGATGTGAAAAGCTGCACTTTGACAAGTGTTCATGTGTGATTGTTGACATCATTTTGCTGATGTGACTCTCTGATTTGCTGCTGTTTTGCTGTGAAAAGCTGCACTTTGACAAGTGTTCATGTGTGATTGTTGACATCATTTTGATGATGGGAATCCCTGGTTTGCTGCAGGTTTGATGTGAAAAGCTGCACTTTCAGAAGTGCTCATGTGTGCTTGTTGACATCATTTTGCTGATGGGAATCCCTGGTTTGCTGCAGGTTTGATGTGAAAAGCTGCACTTTCAGAAGTGCTCAAGTGTGATTGTTGACATAATTTTGATGATGAGATTTCCTGCTGATTTGCTGCAGTTCTGATGTGAAGTTACTGATGTACAGGTGTTTATGGATGCATGTGTGGTGTAATTGTTTAGATAAGTGCTTGTAAATAAAGTTCTGTGCATGTATATAGCCCAGTATGTCAGTGTCATGCTGTTAAATGTGGGCGCGGCGGTCCGTTAGCGGTATTTCCGCGACCTACGAACAGAATAGCGACCTACGAACGAGACGCTACTTTCACCCCCCACCTACGAACCGATCGACCTGCGAACGGTTCTTAGGTCCCAAACTCGTTCGTAGGTCGGGGGTTCCCTGTATATATATATCAGCAGTAGTGTAGATATAAAAAGCAGTGTAAATGTAAACAGTAGTAATAAATGTAAACAGTAGTAATGAATGTAAACAGTAGTAATAAATGTAAACAGTGAATGTAAACAGTAGTATGACTATAGGCAGTAATGTAATACAAACATTAGTGCAAATATAAGAAGTAGTGCAAACTGAATGAGCACATGACCGTGAGTTGAGTGAATAACCCGTTTTGATGACACAGAGTCCAGTGTTAAAGTCTTTGTGTTGTGTGGTAATGTGTGAAAGTTTTTAGTGTTAATGCAGTACAAGTGGGAGGGAGGGCAGAGCAGGTAGAGAGTTAAGCATCCTGACTGCCTGATGAACAGAGCTGTCATTTAGTCTGCTGGTTCGAGCATGGAGACTCCTCAGTCTCCTCCCTGATGGCAGCAGGCTAAAGCAGCTGTGTAGTGGGTGTGTTGGATCACCCACCATGCAGAGGGCTTTCTGAGTGAGGCGGTTGCTGTGTAAGTCCTGTAGTGAGGGGAAGGAGGTGCCAACAATATTGCATCTTGTTTGCGTGTCTCTCTTAGGCAAGTAACCCACATGGACTTTACTGGTTACACCATTCTGACTCAAACTAGAGAACTGTTCTGACAGCTATCAAATCTAACATAAGATTTTTCTAAGAATTTGAGTAAAATCATCTTTCTGTTGTTTCAGTAAGACATGTCAGACTTTGCTCCACACACTGTTTGCTAGCTTTTCTTTTGTGAACAACTAATAACAGGTGGAAACATCCAGCAAGAGCTGCGGTTCTCTGAAAAACTTCACAGCCTTCTAAATGTCAGGCCGTTCAAATTCTAACACTTCACAGTTTTTTGGTATCCAGCAGATCAACCTGATGAACAGAATGTCCAGTTATGTCCCAAACACTTATATAGGTGTCAGATACTCATGTTTTGGTTCCTCTGTTGGTGATCGTAAGGTTTCGGACAGATCAATGTATGATCATTTGCAGGTGAGTGGACAAAACGCAGATTTATTAGACGATCAAAGTGATAAAAACAATTACGAAAATTATAATTTAATGTGTTATGTAAAAGCTGTACTTGTAATTTAACATGTTTACCACACTATCAAAGGAAATCTAAAAATATATATTGTATGCATATAATTTCATATAACAGAATATAGTACGCTTTAATTAAAAAAGTGTAGCATTTTAGCCCAAGTCCCATTTGTATCACTGAAATAAAAACATCTGACTGAAATGAGTCATCCCTCCTAACTTTGCATTCACCTGATTACCTGAGATTTATATGCGTACCAAGTGTTTGTTTTCACGTGGCGTATTGCACACCTGCGCTTGCGTGTGAAAACGTGTCTGTACTGCGAACTGAAAGGGCCATGAATCATCAAGGCAGCCGATCAGGAAACCTAATTTACTTCTTTAATGAGATATCTGCATGAGGCGTCCATTCCAGCAAACCAATCCTGCTTTTGCATTGAAGAAATGTAATTGGTTAATTGTCAAACTGCCGTGCAGTCTGTCGCAGCCATATAGCCCATTATTGAGATAGCTAATGTGAAAATCGTAGAAGCATGCTGCGCTGTCTAGGAACAAGGAAGCTCTATCTCCCTCGCAGGCCTGCATTAGGAGCTGTCTGTGAGCTCTGATAAGAGACCACAAATTAATGACATTTTAATTACTGTCATTTGGATTCTCTGCTTTTGTTTTATAACAAGGGCGTTAAAACGACCTTTAGGATGCTTAGGATCACCATATCTCCACAGCTCCTCTGTTCTATAAAACACAACAATGGGCTCCTAGTGTTAACATACGGTGCTAATATCAATTAAAGGGAAAACATCTGAGGATAAAATAGAAACTATTGTTACACGATAAAATTGATCAAAACCATGCTTTTTGTTTTTGTAGTTGTGACAAATGTTCTGCTGTAAGCTTTTAGTAAAACACCATCGCTGCTTTCCTTTTTATAGTTCTGACATCTTCGTAACATGAAAACTCTTGATGTTTCACACTTTTTTCAGAGCCTCGCACCATAACAGTGCGTGTCTCGCCAAATTTTAATTTGATCTAACAGTTTAAGTTACACTAACACTTGTCATTAGTTACATCAGACACTTTTTACACTTTGATAAAATACAGTGTTGACAGGTTGTTGTTGTTTTTGTTTTTTTCTACAAATGTAGATGTCATTTTTGTTCAAGGTTTCTCTTACTTTCCAAAAGCATGTGAATGTGATGATTTCTGTTTTGAGTTTTAAAATATGTTTTTTTTTGTATCTTTATTGCATTATTTTCAATTCCAACTTTGATGTTTTTGTTTGTAGAATCAGTATCTGCTCTTAACAGACTACATGTGAATCTAAAAAATATTAGCATATAGTGAAAACGTTCTAAGTTTTTTTTTGTCAGTCATTCCAGAAAGTGGAAATAAAGCTTCAATGTTCTTTATTGTCATTTGCATCACATGTGGTACATGAGGGGGAACAAAATTGTGTACTCAAGGTCCCATTAAACCCAAAACTAGCAAAAATATAAAGCATAAAAATAAACAGTATACAAAGAGGATCTAAAATGTATAATAATAATGTATAATATGGTGTATTAAACAATAGCCTGAACATGCATCAGTAATAGCAGCTTAAAGTAAGAAATCAGCAGCATGGATAAAATGACATATCACCAATTAAAGTGTCATTACAGTGATTTTTTCTAATTAGGGATTCATGGAGCCAAGATGGTGTAGTGGCTAAGGCTTTTGACTTGGAACCCGAAGGACGCGCGTTCGCGCCCCGGCCACTACACACCTTGGGGTGTCTATGAGTGCACATCTAATTCTCCAGCTCCCCGAGCGCTGACTACGGCTGCTCGCTGCACCACCTGGTGGTGGTTGGGTTAAAGGCAGAAGACCAATTTCGTCTGTCAAGTATGGGAAACATACACAGATGACAAATGTGACAAATTATTATTATTATTATTATTATGAGTCTAACAGCTTCCAAAGTACCTAGAAGCTGTTCCTCAGTCTAGTGGTTCTACGCTTAATGCTCGTCAACCTCCTGCCTGAGGGCAAAAAGTGTGTGTGCTGGGTGAGTGGGGTCCTTCATGATGCAGGTGGCTCTCTTCCTGCATCTGGAGGTGTAGATGTCTGATGGTGGGGAGACTGACTCCAACAGTCTTCTGTACAGCCTCCATACAGTACTACACATTGATGCTGGAGCATAGGATGCTCTCCACTGCACACAGGAGGTGAGGACTGAGCTTCCCAGACCAGCTCGCCTCAGCCGCCTGAGGAATTAGAGTCTCTGATGAGCTTTATTGATCAGGCTGGTAGTGATGTTGCCCCAGCTGAGGTTGTCATTCAGGTGCACACCCAACTTGTAACTGGAGACCACTTCATATAGCAGAATAGTGTTGTTCCTTCTGAAATCCACGATCATCTCCTTCATCTTCTTCACATTGTTGTGGCGGTTGTTCTTCCTACACCAGCTCTCCAGGTGTTCCACCTCCTGCTAGCTGGACTCATCATTGTTTTTGATGCATCCAACCACCGCTGTATCATTTGCAAACTTTACAATATGACAGCCTGGATGGGTAGGTGTGCAGTCATATGTGAACAGAGTGAACAGGAGGGGACTCAACACACAGCCCTGAGGGGAGACAGTGGTGAGGGCTATGGTAGAGGAGGAGAAGTTGTGAATTATAGTCATTTTAAAATTTTGGTTTTAACTTTCAGGGCATTGCATGGTCAGGCTCCCAAATATTTATCGGACCTTTTGAAGCCTCTCCGTCCCACCAGGACTTTGAGATCTTCAAATCAAATGCTACTGATGGTACCAAGAACGTATTTTAAAACACGTGGAGACAGAGCATTCCAAGTGATGGCCCCGAGGCTTTGGAACGCTCTCCCTCTGTCACTGCGCAGCTCAGACTCTATCGACTCTTTTAAAAAAGATCTTAAAACGTATTTATTCAGACTGGCTTTTAATTAATTTTATGTATTTTTTCTCTTTTTATTTTTGCTTGTGAAGCACTTTGTGATGTCAATGTCTGTGAAAGGTGCTATATAAATAAAGTTTACTTACTTACTTACTTACTATTATCACAGACTGCATTTATACCATAAAATAATTTATTATCTTCAGAGTGGAATATTTCAAACCTTTATTTCTTGTCATTTTGATGATTATACAAAGTAACTTAAAGATAATGAAATAAAAAAACCACAGAAATTCAGTGGCTCAGAAAATTAGAATACAGTGAAGGTTCAATATTGTCACACCCTAATCAGCTGATTAGCTCCTAGACATGAGCTACAAATGTCTTATTCCTCAAGTCAAGCCTCTCCTGAACCAGATACAACATCAGAAACATCTTACCAACACAAATAACTGGACTGTTGCTCAGTGGTCCAACGTCCTCTTTTCAGATTAAAGTAAATGTTCATGTCATTTGGAAATCAAGGCCCCAGAGTCTGGAGTAAGAGTGGAGAGGTCCAGAATCCACTTTGTTTGAAGTCCAGTGTGAAGTTTCCACAGTCAGTGATAGGTTGGGTCCATGTTCCCTGCTGGTGTTGGTCCACTGTGTTTTCTGATGTCCACACTCAATGTAGCATCTACCAGGACATTTTAGAGACTTCATGCTTCTTCCTGACAAGCTTTAGGGAGATGCTGATTTCATTTTTCAGCAGGACTTGGCTCCTGCCCACACTACCAAAGGTTCAAAAGCTGGATATGTAATATTCTAATTTTCTGACACACTGAAATTTGTTTTGTTCATTATTTGTAAGCCATAATCATGAAAATTGTAAGAATTAAAGCTTGAAATATTTCACTCTATGTGCAATGTATCTATAGAATACATGAGTTTCACTTTCTGAAATGACTGACAATTTTTTTTTCACAATACTGTACTGTATTCTTTTTTTTTAATTATTATTATTTTATTTTATGTGCCTGTATTTTGCTGGTTTAAGAAAATGTTTCTTTGCTGCTTTATTCCTCCTTTTTGTGTGTGTTGCTGTTGGTCTAATGCTTAAGAACCTGCTTTATTTGTTAAAAGGGCAAAACTGTGAAAACTGTCTAAATGAGTTTCAAATTAACTTTATGATGAGTCGAAAAGGCGTTCAATTCAAGATCAACTGGACTTTATTTGTAACAGAAGACGTTTCGCTCATCTTCTCATTGAATTGATAAAGCTTTTCGGATGAGAAGCGAAACGTCTTCTGTTACAAATAAAGTCCAGTTGATCTTGAATTGAACGCCTTTTCGATTTATCATGTCCTGGACGACTGAGAATCTTCACCAGCATTTATGATGAGTATATTGCTTATTAACTATAGTGCTGGTATCTTCAGTAGGGAAATAATAACAATATCACTGACTTTGTGACATTATAATCTTTGCCTGTTTAACTTGTGCTTGACTTTAACCAAAACATTTTCCCATAACAGAAGTTGTGAAATTTGATTTTAGTATTACAGTACATGTTAATTTTATGGAGCCATTAGCCACATTATTCATAACTTGCCAAACATCAGATTCAAGCATACTGTTTCCAAAACTTTAAGCACAAGTCATATACTCTGTGAAATGATACAGCTGCATGCACAGCTCTTGTAATCACCCATCTGGCTTTAATTAAATATTTTCAGGTATTACAATTGTGGATATTCTATAGTATGCTTCCATTTGCATTATTATTTTTCCTGTGGATTTATTGTGGAATATTGTATGTGTGTGTAAAATCCCCATTTGCTTTTTGAAATGCACCATCCTCTGAAAGGCAAAGCATGTTCTGCTGTTTCTGGGGTTTAAAACATGTGATCACTGTCACAAAGTTCGGACTTGATGAATGTAGTCAGGTCTGACCACACTCCTGTTTATTGACAGTTACAAATCCACACCTCTGTTTAAATGCAGTTTATTTCACTGCTGAGGAATCTGCATGATGAGACTCTTTATTTTTTGTAAATGATCCTCCCAGTAACTGAAGACTGATACATAACGAGTACTAATTGTCCTGATTGACAGTATAACTGCAGAGGGGTTCAAAATGTTGTTCGTTTTTCTCTACAGTTTTGTCTTTCAGTCATCAACACAAGTGTTGAACCAGAAGGCAGGAGACAAAATGTGGGCTGAGCATCATAAGGTCAATTAGAGCTTTAAAGTAGAACTTTTGTCTAAAATGAACACTTACAGGCAAATATGACCAATCTATTATTATGTTTATAAATGTTACCATTGTAAAGAAAAAAAATCTACTTCTGTATTAGCATGACATGTTTCTGACCAAAGACTCAGAAATTAACAGAAACTGTTAACCATCCTTCACCATCTTGTTAGTATAGCTACAATAGATACTCGTCATTGACTGATTTGGCTGTAAATATTGAGTAACTTTGTGTGTCTTCTGCAACTTTTTCAATAAAACTTTACTGGAAGTTTTTGTTGTTGTTGTTTATCATGCAAACACCACAGGGCAGCTGTGATTGAGTGGTTAGAGCAGTCGTCTTCCAATGCAAGAGTTGGGGGTTCGATTCCACCAGTAGTCACATGCTGAAGTGTCTCGTATGCTGGCGAAGATTCTCAGTCATCCAGGACATGATAAAATCAAAAAAAGGTGTTCAATACAGAAACAACTGGACTTTATTTGTAACAGAAGACATTTCGCTTCTCATCCGAGTAGCTTTCTCAATTAAAAGAGCAGCGTGTAGAAGTAAGGCTTTTAAAAGCTGACAGAAGACACAGGTGTGAGGTGTGATTTGTCAATTTACATACAGTAGGTATGTGTGTGTCTTCTGTCAGCTTTTAAAAGCCTTACTTCTACACTCTGCTCTTTGAATTGAGAAAGCTACTCGGATGAGAAGCGAAATGTCTTCTGTTACAAATAAAGTCCAGTTGTTTCGGTATTGAACGCCTTTTTTGATTGTCTCTGGATAAAACACTGAACCCCTCACTGCTCTGATGTGTGTCCCATTGGTGTATGAATGTGATAAAACACTGATTATTTTTTGTATAGATCTAGTAGAGTGCTGAATGGGTAAATGAGGGCACAGACTGTAGTGTAAAACGCTTTGCGTATCTTCATAAAAGCACTAAGTGCAGTGCAGTTAACATTTACCTTAGTTCTTGTGTAAATTTCTTGTGAAATGTGCACTGTGAATATTTATGAACCATTGGATGATGTAAAAACATAGTTTCATGTAACATCACAGTTGAGTTACACTAAAGACATCCAACTCTGCCGAATGGCGGAACAAAACGTTTTTAATCTATGTATCTGGGGATTTTTATTGCACATTACCAAAGTGGGCAATGCTTCCAGCTGACAATTCATCAGGACATGAAAAAGAAACTGATAGAAAAAGACAAAAAGGTGCATTTGCATAAAAAACCATTAGTGAAAAAGCAATCAGATGGTGGAGGCAGGACCTAGGTATCATTCTCTCGAGACAATGCCAAGGCTATACCTTTAATTGAAAGGAAAGAGCGGGATAAAACTTTTCACAGATAAGATGCACAAGCTTTTTCATTTTTCTCCACTCGGTGTTCTCATATTGTCTTCGATTTTCGCTGCTGTTTTTCCTCTACACACGCTCTTTCATTACTTATTTATCTCTAGTTTTTGGCATTGCCTGTTCTGGGATTACAATGCTGTTGATGGAATGACTATGAGCTGTAATGTTACATTGCAGTGCACAAAAAATTGCACCAATTTGCTGAAGGGTTGATGTATAATGTGAAGTGTGGCAGACAGAAAACAGCTGTCAGTGGAAGATTATTGGACTTGTTTATACTGTATTCATTATTTTAAAATGTAAAGTTAAGATAGAGGCTTAGTAACAAAATGGCTTGTTAAAAAAAGTGACGACTTCTTCAATACATCAGTTGATGCTATCTTGGATGAATTTTGAAATGTATAGGAACAAGATGGTGCATGTGCCTTTTGTGTCTGTATTAGTTTCTTAACTCTTTGTGAATCCGAGAAAACATTATTACATTGGCTCTTGAGTGGGACAATGACCCCTCTCACAATTCTGCACAGATTAAAAACCTTTCAGGTTTCCCAGTCAATGTCAATGAGCCACAAATACTTCTGAGAGGACAAAGCAAAGAAGCTGGCTGTGGTCTCCTTTGGTATCACACTGGGCCACATGGTCTTTTTAAGACCTTAACATAAACCAAGGGGTGGGGTAAAGGCCACTAATTTCCCCTTCGTCTGGAAGCTGAGATAAGAAAAAGATTGAGATTCACTGTGTCCAGCCAGATAAAAAGCTAATTGTGTGGTTCTTTAGGCTATGCCACCTAAAGTAGACTTGTCATCCATACATTATCTTGTTCCCTTTCAGTCATGTCTCTCGGTGCAACATATGCTATGGGAATTGCGCCCCCGCGCGATTACCTGAAGAAATACATTCACGCCTTTACGGCAGGGTCGTCAGCGTCGCCAGAGGCCCCGCCCTCTGGGTACTTAAGCCGCTGACGCCCATCCATCAATCTCTTAATGCCCTTCACCTCGTTTAAACCTGAACTCTCTCTCTTCGCGGGACTTTCTCTGCTGCTTCATCGCTCGACCAGAGGTGAGCTTGCTCCCTACACAGAGCGCACAAAGAATTATTCCTGCATACTGTTGGACTAGCGAAAGCTAGTCCGGCACATTTTTCCTTAACCCCAAAGTTTTTTCTTCTCCTCTTTCCGTAGACTGCTTCGCTCAACGGCGCTAACTGTGTCACACCGCTACCTCTGCTAATTCGTAGCAGGCTAGCCAGCGAAAGCGACGCGATGGAGGAGACGTCTCAAATAAAGAGAAAAAGATCTTGGAAGGACTCGCTCGTCTTATCTCGGACATGCCTCCGGAGAAAGCAAAGCGAAAGGCAAGACTTCCAAAAAAGAACAGCAGAGCGGCGAGCCCACCCTCGCGCGTCAGCCCCAGCGGATACGGTTTTTCCCTCTCAGCGACAGACACCCATGAGGCCTGTCCCATTTGCTTGGGGATGCTGCACGCAAACATGGTGCTGGACGCACCCGAGTCTTGCCCACACTGCAGCCAGATGCTGGAGGCGGTGAGGAGGCACCGGGCGGACTTTGTCGCCAAGGCCATGGGGGCTGCTGTGGTGCCAGCAGACCCGGACACTACTGGGGCTCTGACTCCGACGCCGGAGCTCGAGAGCATGGCTTTGGACGACAGCACACGAGTCAAATAGGGCAACAGCCCAGATTTGCTGGCCCCCATGGGGACTTAACAGTCGAATTTGACACTCGAGGCATGATGAACAAGGACGAGATCTCAATTTCAGCCTCAGGTGAATTTTCTGCAGACGAGGCCGACGTCGGATACGGGGAACAGGGAGAAGACCTTTCCCACACCTTTCCCACATGGTGCCTGTGCTCCCGGAGACTGACTTTTCCATCCCTGCTCTGTTCGACTTGTGTCATAGAGCAACGGAACACTGCAGATCCCATGGCCGGAGCCTCTACCTCGTCAACAAGTCACGAGGTTGGCAGGAAATTATTTTTACTCAAAGCAGAAGGCCGCCACGAGGCAAAGGATGCCCGTCTTCCCGGACTTCCTCACAAAGCAGACTCGCACCTGGGCTCAGCCCAGAGCTCCCATGCTACTGCCACTCTCGCAGTTTCTCAATGTGGACGGGATGGATGAAGTGGAAATAGCCAATGTGCCTCAAATTGAGGACACGCTGGCATCTCATCTGGCTCCCAAGTCATCCGGGACAAAACCAACTCTCCCCAGCAAAGCCTGTTGAGCTTCGGCTTCTCTGCTCGAGAAATGCTACAGAGCTCAGGGTCTTGCGACGCACGAAATGAACGCATCCGCCATGATGCAAGCTTACCTGGCTGAAAAACTGCAGGAGCTCCAGGTAACAACAGACAAGCAAGCTGCCGCGGAGCTGCTTGTTGAAGCTTGTAGGGCAACAGACTTTGTGCTCCACATGATGGGGACAGCTGCTGTTGCACAAGGTAGAGGAATGGCTGAGGTGGTCATTGTGATACGCCATCTGTGGATGACCTTAACTGACCTCCCGGAGGGACAGAAAGTTCCTTTTCTCCACCATTCGATAGAACCGACGGGACTTTTTGGAAAAACGTTGGATCGAATTCAGACCAGGCTGGACCAGAGGCGCAAACAGGCTGAAGCTCTCCGAGTGGGCATCCCCAGGAGAACCTTTGCCCCCCTCCCCAAGGAGTCAGCTGGGAGCAGAGCACCGCAGCCTCAACACCATTCAGCCACACGTGCCCACCGCAAAAGCGGCCGGCGTACGAGGCCGAGCACCGGCAGAGACCACTGCCGGGTCCACCTCGGACCGAACACGCCTGGAGTAAGAACATATTTGTTCCCCGCCAGGCGGACCGGTATAGAACCTCCTTGATGAACCGGGACACCAAACAGAAGCGTGCCTGATGAACCAGGACCGCTTCTAAACTTTACACGATCACCCGCCCACGCGGTACGGGAAACGATCTTTTCACATCCAGACTTTGTTTGTAGCACGGTACAAAAAGTTGGTGACTTTGTTTTAGACACAAATCATATTCTTTCTGCTGTAAGTGACATAAAGTCAAATCTGTCATTATACATAAGCACGAATAAAGCTAAAAAAAACAGCCACTCTCTATTTTCTTGACTCAAAAAAAACAACAACAACAAACACAATAAAATCAGCAGAACGGGTCCCTCTGTCCTACCAGCCAACATAAAGGGAGGGGGCCATCTCTCCCCCCTTCCCTCATGGCTCACGAGGTGTTAGCCTAATCAATAAACCTCAGCAGGGTGTCTCGTTCTGTCTGTAACAGACAGGCCCAGAAATGCCTGCAAGCAGGCCCGACACTCCTCACAGAGACAGGTGAGGGGGGGTCACGTGCTCCAGCCCCCACTCCGTTGTAAACCACGGGACGGACAATACACAAACCAAACAAAGTGAGAGGCACTGCTTTGATAGGGCCATTCCTGCAGTTGGTGCAGCAAAGCATACAAACAGTTGATTTGTTTTTCTCCATTCAGCTGTTCTCTGCATGTAAGCTCTTAAAGCCCTCACAGGGCAGAGAGCCTTCAGCCTTTTCTGTTCCTGAGTAAGGACAGGAGCAGGTGGAAAAGAAGATAGATCAAACTCCAGACTTCTGGGGTTCAGAGTCAAGACCTTGGAAATATATGCAGGATTAGGCCTTAGGGTGACCTTTGACCTGTCAGGGGCAAACCTGGTACACATTGGATGTACGGACAAAGCATGGAGGTCACCAACACGTTTTGACGAGCAAAGAGTCAGGAGTAGAGCGGTCTTATAAGATAATAAATCTATCTTCGCTCAGTGGTTCGAATGGAGGATAACAGAGAGCTCCCAAGACCAGAGTAAGATCCCCTCCAGGGGTCAAGATCCTGCTGGGGGGTCTCTTCCTTAGCACGCCCTTCATAAATCTTATTATGAGCGGGTGCGCGCCAGGTGTCCTGCTCCCCCAGCCCTCGTGACAGGCTGAAATAGCTGATAAAAACACCTTAATAGTTGAGAAAGAATGACCTTTCTCCAGCAGGTCCTGAAGAAAGGTGAGGAGCTAGGCCAAGTCACATGAATAAGAAATAATGTTTCTTTCCGTGCACCAAGCGTCAAAAATACGCCATTTACGGGCGTAGAGAGACTGTGTTGACACAGCTCGTGCATTTTGAATGGTATTTACCACATTCTCGGGCAAGCCTGAAGCCACCAGTTTGTTCCTTTCAGCCTCCAAGCTGAAATTTGCCACAGCTCTCAGCCTAAGTGGCGAGACTGTTCCTTCTGGTGATGTGGAGGGTCCCTGGAGAGGAGCAAGTGGTGGAACCAGCTCTCCCTCAAGGGCCCTGATTTCTGTGGTTCCTTGAAGGCCAACCTCGTTAGGAAGAGAGCCTTCCTGCAGATGTACTGCCATACTACTCTGATCGAGAGTGTTTGGAAGCAGAGGTAATCTGTTGTCGTTTAAGAGCAGAGCTGAGTCAGTACAGCGAGCGTGGTCACCCGTTGCAGGATCATTGCTTAAGCATGGCGTGTCGCCCACTGAGGATAAGGGGACAGCTTCAGCATGAGGATGTGGAGCTGTTTGATATGGCCCTTTGTGTTGAGCAGACTTTAGATTGGTTGGTGACAGAAAGTTCAGTCCTCTTCGATTAAAGGGAAGAGGAGTCTGATTTAGCCCTGGTGCTATTTCTGTTCTGCACTGATTGTTTACACATGCTGCAGTTTCATCACAACTGCCTATGTCAACGTGTGATACTGGTGTTGGCTTGTAGGCTTCTGCTGTGACCCCCCGTCACTTACTGGCATCCGTTGAATAGGTAGCCAGGAAGGTGGATTGTTAGATTCTGTCGGTGCACATCCCTGGAGCGTGGACGTGTCACGAGTTTGTTTGGTTTGTGTATTGCCGGCCCTGTGGTTTACAATGGAGTGGGGGCTGGAACACGTGACCCACCTCACCTGTCTCTGTGAGGACTGACGGGCCTGCTTTCAGGCGCCTCTGGGCCTGTCTGTTACAAACAGACCCGGGGCACCCTGCTGGGGTTTATTGATTAGGTTAACACCCCGTGAACCGCGAGGGAGGGGGGAATGATGGCCCTTGCCCTTTATATCGGCTGGAAGAATAGAGGGGACCATGCTGCTGATGTTTCTGTGTTTTTTTGTTTGTTTTTTTAGTCAAGAAACAGAGAGAAGCTGTTTTTTAGCTTTATTCGTGCTTATGTGTAACGACATATTTGACTTTATGTCACTCACAGAAGTGAAGACATGATTCGTGCATGAAACAAAGTCACCAGCTTTTTGTACCGTGCTACAAACAAAGTCTGGACATGAAAAGATCATTTCCCGAACCGCGCGGGCGGGTGATCGTGTAAAGTCAAGAAGAGGGCCTGGTTCGTCAGGCCCGTTTCTGTCTGGTGTCCCGGTTCGCCAAGGAGGCCCTGTGTCTGACCGCCTGGCGGGGAACAAATCTGTTTTTACTCCAGGCGTGTTCGGACTGAGGCGGATCCAGCGGTGGTCTCCGCCGGTGCTCTGCCTCGTATGTCGGCCGCTTTTGCGGTGAGGCACATGTGGTTGAATGGTGTCGAGGCTGCGGGGCTCTGCTCCCAACTGACTCCCTGGGTGGCGGGGGGGGGCGAAGGCTCTTCTGGGGATGCCTACCCGGAGAGCCTCAGCTTGTTTGCGCCTCTGGTCCAGTCTGGTCTGAATTTGATCCAAAGCTTTTCCGAATAATCCCGTCGGCTCTATGGAATGGTGCAGAAAAGGAATTTTCTGTCCTTCCGGGAGGTCAGTTAGAGTCATCCACAGATGGCTTTGTGCGATGACCACCTCAGCCATGCCTTTGCCTTGAGCAACAGATGCTGTCCCCATCATGCGGTGCACAAAGTCTGTTGCCCTGAGTGCTTCCTCCAGCAGTTCAGCGGCAGCCTGTCTGTCCGTCGTTACCTGGAGCTCCTGCAGTTTTTCAGCCAGGTACGCCTGCATCATGGCGGACGCGTTCATTGCACGCGCCGCGAGGCCCTGAGCACTGTAGCATTTCTCGAGCAGAGAAGCTGAGGCTCGACAGACTTTGCTAGGCAAAGTTGGTTTCGTCCCGGATGACCTGGGGGCCAGGTGAGACGCCAATGTGTCCTCCATTTGTGGCACATTGGCTATGCCCGCTGCATTCATCCCGTCCACGTCAAGGAAATGGGAGAGCGGCAGCAACATGGGAGCCTTGGGTTGGGTCCAGGTGTGAGTCAGCTTCGTGAGGAAATCCGGAAAGATGGGTATCCTTTGCCTCGTGGCGGACTGCTGTTTTGAGTAAAAACAATTTCCTGCCAACCTCGTGACTTGTTGACGTGGTGGAGGTTCTGGCCATGGGATCTGTAGCGCGTCTGTTGCTCTGCGACACAAGTCGAACAGAGCAGGGATCGAAAGGTCAGTCTCCGGGAGCACAGGCGTCGGGGTGTGAGAGAGGTCTCCCCCCTGTTCGTCGCACTCAGGGTCGGCGTCATCAGCAGAAAATTCACCTGAGGCTGAAATCGAGAGTTCGTCCTCATTCATCAAGCCTCGAGTGTCGAAGTCGACTGTTAAGTCCCCGATGGAAGCCAGCGCGTCTTGGCTGTCACCCCATTCGCCTTGGGTGCTGACCTCCAGAGCCATGTTCTCGAGCTCTGGGGTAGGAGTGAGAAGCTCAGTCGTGTCCGGATCTGTTGGCGACACAGCAGCGCCCATGGCTTTGGCGACGACGTCCGCCCGGTGCCTCCTCACAGCCTCCAGCATCTGGCTGCAGTGTGGGCATGATTCGGGCACATCCAGCTCCATCTTCGCGTGCAACATTCCCAGGCAGACAGGACAGGCCTCGTGGGTGTCCGTTGCCGAGAGGGAAAAACCACAGCCGTTGGGGCAGGCGCGCGAGGTTGGGCTTGCCGTCCTTCTGTTCTTTTTCGGAAGTCTTGTCTTTTGCTTTCCTTTCTCCGGAGGCATGTCCGAGATAAGATGAGCGACTCCTTCCAAAATTCTTTTTTTTTTAGACGTATTCTCCGTCGCGTCGCTTTCGCTGGCTAGCCTGCTATGAATTAGCAGAGGTAGTGGTGTGACGCAGTTAGCGCTGTCGAGCGAAGCAGTCTGTGGAAAGAGGAGAAGAAAAAACTTCTGGGTTAAGGAAAAATGTGCCGGACTAGCTTTCGCTAGCCCATAGTATGCAGGAATAATTATATGTACGCCCTGTGTAGGGAGCAAGCTCACCTCTGGTAGAGCGATGAAGCAACAGAGAAGTCCCACGAAGAGAAAGTTCAGGTTTAAGCAAGGTGAAGGGAAATATGAGAATGATGGATGGGCGTCAGCACCTTAAATACCCAGAGGGCGGGGTCTCTGGCATGACGCTGACGCCCCTGCCATAAAGGCCTGATTGTATTCCTGCAGGTAATCTCGCGCGGGGGTGCAATTCCCATAGCATTTATGTTGCACCGAGTGACATGACTGATAAGGGAACCAGTGGTGTGCCCTCAAGGCCTGCAGAGAAGGCCTTTAAATTATTTAAAATTAAAATTAAAAATTTAAATGTTTTATTTTTATTATATTTTGTCCATGAATACGTATTACACAATTCCAAATGGTCTGTCCGCTTCCATTCATTGCTACCCCCCTGGATGCGCTGCATCCAGAGTGTATTTTCATATTTAAGCATTTAACCAATCACATTTCAGCCACTATTTGTTGCCAGGGTAAAAAAATCTGCCTGGAAGACTTCACAATCGTTTCTGCCCTTCAGCACTGTCGACCAAGCTGTTGCTTCAACCAATCCGATTTTGAGTTGGCCACACCTAATGTCTATTAGCGACACCCAGAGCCTTCTCTGCAACACTTACGTTTTCCGTACATCGTACGGAAACTTCAGCCGACTGAGATGGTTTGGACATGTCCAGAGGAGGGACAGTAGGTATATTGGTAGAAGGATGTTAGAAATGCAGCTGCCAGGAAAAAGACAAAGAGGGAGACCAAAGAGGAGATATATGGATGCAGTTAAAGAGGACATGGAGGTAGTTGGAGTGAGGACAGAAGATGCAGAGGACAGAGTGAGGTGGAGGAGGATGACTCGCTGTGGCGACCCCTGAAAAGGGAAAAGCTGAAAGAAGAAGTACGGAAACTTCAGCGTATTCACACGCTTTGATTGGATATTCAGAGTGTACGAGCCAGAGCTAGCAAACTGCATCTGTAGCGAGCTGCACGAGCAAAGATATTGTTGTGTTGATTTAATAGCTGGATGGATTTTGTGTACAAATAATTCGGATTTTTGGTGAGTAAAATGTCGCTATATTCCTAAATAATATTGCAAATCAGCTGGATTTAAAAAAAAGAGTTTTGTTGTATCAAGCGTTTGCACTGTGCATGTCTTTAAAATTTAACAAGATACACACCTTAAAAATATATTTGTTTGCTGACATTATAGTAAAAGTGTGTCTGAGCTGAACTTTTCTTTTAAAAATGAGCGTAATTGTCAAATAGCTGAATTTAAATAGGTTCACTTTGACCGGTGTTCACTTGCGCGTGCGCTGCTAAAACCTTCAGCTCTTTAAAATTTTACAACATAAGCACCTTAAAAAATATATTTGTTTGCTGACATTATAGTATAGATGTGTCTGAGCTGAACTTTTCTTAATAAATGCACTTTTGACGGTTAAAAGATGGCAAAATTAAGCAGACGTAATAAAGTGGCTTTAAAATTACAACACGCTCATCCGACCATAATGATGACAGAAACACCTATTTATTTATTTATTTTTATTCAAACTAGTTGAATTCTTCATCCTCCGTGTCGCTGGTGAAGAGTTCTGACAACTCCTGAGGTAACAGGTGATGCAGCTCAGAGCACTGCCTCCTCCTCCGCGGCAGAGCTGCTTTGAAGCTCTGATTCACAGAAATGTCCAGAGGCTGCAGCACTTTGGTCAAACATCCCAGGATGATGGCAGGAATGGAGTTAAACCCTTTAATTTTATCTTTAGACTGTAGCATGATGTGCGCACACGCTGTCCATCCAGCAAGACTTTTTTTGCTCTAAAATATCCATACACATTCAGGTACACTGGTAGTCGTCAAAAGCCTAGAGGGTCCTTTAGCGTAACTAGCGGCCGAAAGTGGTACTGCTCCATTTTTTTCCCCATCAGAATGAATGGAAACGGCCATGGTAAATGGAGCTTATTTATATAGCGCTTTCCAGCCCCCTATGAGGAGCCCCAAAGCGCTTTACAATACCAACCATCCACCCATTCATACACGCATTCATACACCGGTAGCGGCGACTGCCATGTAAGGCGCCTTCCAGTCCTACCGGGAGCAACTCAGAGTTAAGTGTCTTGCCCAGGGACACAACGACACATGGTGTGGGGAACCGGTTAGGGTAACCCTAACCGAACCTCCAACCTTCCGATCGGGGGACGACTGCCATTACCACTATGCCACGGCCGCCCGTATATCAGCCAATACTGTAATTGGTCTAAAAATATGGGGGAAATAGTTATTGATGGTTGGATTGATTCAGACGGAGCACGACTGAAGGCCTAGGTGTGAAATGCACAGCCCGCCACTGCATGAACCACATGGTAAACTATGTCTTATTTAGAAAAAAAGCTAATAGTTTAAATGTTTTTGTGCCCAAAACAAATGAGTGCAAAGTAAGAAAAAATATGTAATATTTCTGTATAATTAATAAAGGTTGTATGAATTAATTAATTTATATTACAACCTTTGCAGATATTCAGGACTGCTGTGATGGCCACTTGTTTACTCGTGATAGTTGTCTGGATTTGTCCAAACACAACGCTGGCACAGTTTTGAGAGGTTGATAACATGTTTTAATTAGGTTGGGAAAAAACTGCAGTGCAATGTTCCATTGCTCACTTGAGTGCAGATGCAAATGTCAAAATGTAAAAGGATTCTGACTCACTGAACAGCACCACGAATGATCAATTATTTTCTGTTTCTGGAGAACAAACATGTCCAGAAATCACTGACTTGAAACTCAGTTTATCAAGCTGAAAACAGCCTCAAATTTCTGTCCATTTTTAAAAATTTCCTTTAAATCTGATAGTTAAAAGCCATATTGCAATATACATTGATGTAAACAATCATTATTAGCTTATACTTTGCAGCCTTACAATATTACATTTAAATGTGATGATAAAAGCAATCTACATTTTCTGCAAAACATGCTTTTAATCTGCTAATACACTAAATACAAAAACTACCAGTTTTGCAGAGAGGAAATAATTCATTTGAATATGCATGGTACACCTACTTTTATAATCACACTATACTACTTCTTTCTGGAGGCTTTATAGTTATTTCCAGCAGCTCCTGTGGAAATTTTAGCTTCTTATTCGCTAATTTACTTACATCAGCCTCTGACAGTGAGCAAAATAACCAAATTGTACATCATACCATAAATAAACTGGTGATCAACAAATCCACACAAATTCCTTCTGACATTTCATATGCATGATTAGTCCTCTGTAGGTAATTAGAGGAATCATCAGCACCTGCACTCTCTGAAGCTGGAGAACGCTCTGTCAGCAGCATCCACTTTGTATCACAGAAAAACGAAAAGAACACAGAAACCTCTTAGGACCTGCAGTTTAGCATGCTGATGCTTAAATACAATTTACCGTACTTATTTACTGCAGCTTTCCCTGGCTGGCCTGGAACAGAGCAACAGATGGAGAGTCCTGAGACTTTCTCGTCACTAAAGTGCAGCTCTTGAACTTCCTCCTGAACCTGAGGGAGACGAGCACATCCACCATTGCGGGGGCAGCTCCTCAGCCGTTTAAATATATATGCTCAAAAGCTCAAACAGATATATATTGTCCAATATGCAGATGCTGTATCAGTAACTGTTTATTTCTTTATGCTAATGTGGTGTTTGAACTGGCACAGGCTGCACCGTGTGTATGTCTATGTCTGTTTAATAGAGCGGCACAAACACTCGTACAGCGTTGCTTTGTTCAGCTGTATGTGTAAGCGTGAATATCTTATGGTTCTTTTTATATCCAGCCTTTCCTGTCTGACTCATGCATAAAACATAGCTGTCACCTGTGCTCTGTCGGAGTGACTAACTCTTTCTATCAAAGAGTTTTCTGACCTGCGGAGGACTTCCCCTCAGCTTCAGGTACAGTTTAGTTGTGCTTCTAAGCGAGACGTGGAAACTGTGTCTTTTTATCTATTCTTCACATTTTCTTGTTTTGTTCCATTTTTGGCTCTCTGCTTGATATACAGTTGCTTTTCACAAACTGCGTTAACCCTGTAGGTGTTCTGGAATGCACCAGCTGCAGCCTTGAGCTCTCTGCTCGTTGCAGTGCAGGAACGCCTTTAGTCAATTGAAAAGTTAGGTGTGCTGTGGATCATAGTTTTGCACATCAATGATCCATCCATCCATCTTTTCATCCAGTTTAGGGCCACTGGTAGCTGAAGGTGTGAGATAGGTTACACCTTGTACAAGTCACCATTTCATCATAGATGACAAAGTACAGCTATTTTAAGACAAATGTGTTGCCTTTACTGTAACAATTTCTTTTTCTTTATTTCCTGTACCAGCTTCATCTTCAAAAGTTAAACATTCATTCGTAGAGTGGGGTTGCCTATTTGTTACTGATTGAAAATAAATATATCCTGATGCATGCTCAATAATCCAGGTAGAAAAATCCAAAAAAGTTATGTCTGGTCCTCTGGACATTCAAAAAACAAGCAAACTAAATAAAAAAAATAAAAATGGCAGAAACATTTCATCTTTCATCCGAAATATTTCTTCTTAGAATTTTATTCTGATCAGCTGGATGAGCTAAAGACTAGTCTGAGCTGAACCTAAATGAAAGTAGATTACGACCGTCTAAAAAAAATTCAGCCAAAGTGGTTCAAAACATCAAATGGCTATGGCTGCCTAAGAGGAGTCGACAGGGGAGAGGGCGGGCCCCAGAAACCATCTTATCACCAGAAAACTGGTTGGTCCACTATGGGAGTGTGCTGCTTGTGGGACTAAGTTTGTTGTGGCTCCTCGGACTGATGAAGTCCTTTGGATGAAGGATGAAACGTCTCAACAACAAACAAACAAAAAAGCAGTCCAAATGACCTGACCGAGCTTTGTTGGATTTTTTACATGGGCTGTTGAGCACGAACTTTGACATTACTTTAAATGGTTGTAAATTGTTCAGCATTTGTATTTACATTTGGATAATAATGTCAAAAAGGCTAAGTCTCTGTTTATATTTAAGATAATGATTAAGAGTGAACTCTTGAAAAAATATATATAAATGGTGAATTTTTTTTATAAGTACCATATATTTGTGAATTGTAATAAGTTACAAAATTGGTTCATGAATAATTATTGTTTAAAATTGATTGTTTGAATTGATTTTGTTTAAAAAGGGGCAGATATTATAAGATTTTTTTCTTCTTCTGCTGCCTTTCATTTTAAATTATTTTTTCTTAATATAGTTTTGTAAATATATTTTTTGTGTTTTAAATTTGAAATGAACAACTAAATAAATAAATAAATAAAAAACATTGACCTGTACAGTATTATTAAAATCCACATGTGAAAATAGTAGAAGCAGTTAGCTTTAGCATTGAAGCTTGTGGGGCTTTTGGCTAAAATACCATAATGATCCTGCTGGAATAACACTGTAATATGGAATTGATGGCAGTATAAAGAGTTATAATCTAAATTAAATAGCACTCAATTGAACTTAACAGATGCCGCTCAGGGCTTTGCCTCAACCCAATGGGGTTTTCTTTCTTTTGTTAAAATGTTTCATATATATGTGATTAACATCATTTAACAAAGATAAAACGTCACAGGGCAGATTTTTTTCTGTTATTTCATTGCCTTAGACACTCTCTTGTTATGAAGACAAATAATGATGACACCTGCTGGAGTAGTTAACTTTATTCCAATAAAACACTCACTGAATTATACATTAACTGGATGCCAGCTCTGGTGTGCCAAATCCACATGAAAATCTCTTTCTATTTCTTCAACAGTAAGCCATAATTAATTCTGCAACATTTTCTCCTATGCAAGAGGGAGATGGTGGATATTTTTTCTTGTGCTTGTTTTCCTTGAAGATTTATTCCAGACATTTCTGCTGTACATCGATTTCTAAAAGAGGTGTACAACCTGTCCACCATAGTTCGGACAGAAACATTATGTGAAATTGTTCATTAAAATGTTGCTTACCAGTACAGGACAAGCCAAATATGAACATTGTGTTTTGTTTATTTATTTATTTATTTATTTATTTATTTATGTACAGTATTTATTTTAGTAAAGCTACAAAGTTTTACCAGTTCTTTGGCCATGCACTATGTATAAAAATGATTTCTTGATATTCTGGCTGTTATCATTTGATTTGGGCAGCAGAGCCAAACATGCACATTGCATCCGAGTCAAACAGTGTTGCTATGTCCCACACATAACTGGCAAATTCTCACAGCCTTGAATTTTGTATGTCACTTAATGAGATTTTAAATGTGTTGTCTTATCAGCACT
The DNA here is from genome assembly GCA_038048925.1 of Garcialebias charrua. NCBI lineage: Eukaryota > Metazoa > Chordata > Actinopteri > Cyprinodontiformes > Rivulidae > Garcialebias > Garcialebias charrua. The sequence goes on along the minus strand of JBBPBX010009678.1, from coordinate 28,753 downwards.
CTCCATGTCCGCCGGTGAAAAACCATCAGCCCAGTTATTATACTGAGCGCCCTGTTGTTTTAAGGTTTATTACATCCTAATCCTTGTGTAATGCACTTAGTGAAAGTCATAAAGACAAAATCCTCCTTAGAATTTCGTCCCTTGAAACAAACGTGTGAATCACTCTCAAGTAGTTGTTATTTACTGATTTTGTGTTTGACTCACATGGACAAATTGGGTGTGATCCTTTCAAAAATGGTGTTGGTTTCTGTCCTTATCATTCGGTTGATGGGGGGGGGGGGAGTAGTCTAACAGACTGTGAAAAATTATAGCTGTCAAAATTGGAGTCAAAGTGTGTGCATGGATGCTGTTAAAACAACTGGGGGAGAAGAAAACAGGGAAATCAGACAGCTGATCTTATTTCTGACTCCATCTGGTCCTCCAGTCATACTGAACAGCTCAGTTACTGCTGGTGATATCACGGCACGCAGAAACACACCCGCTCACTTATCATCCTCACTTTCCAGCTCAGCATCTCCCATCGCACCAAGCTAAACTCCTCATCATCTGGTGCATTGGTGTGTGGCAGTAACTGAATAATGACTCGTATGTAAATACTTGAATATTTAGGCTGGAGTTCCTCCTCGCCTTGTGCTGAAGTTGGTAGCTGCAGGAGTTAGCACACTGCCTTCTTCTCAGAGCTACCGAGAATGATGCAATCCATTTTTTATCTCTGTTCTTTAGAAGGTGCCAGTAATCCAGGCTCATACAGATGGCACGTTTACATGGGATTCATAAATTCGACACAATTTGAAGTGATCTGTTTTCTTGAAGGTTTCGTTTTACAATACAGTAGACCCTTGCTACTTTGTGGTTCGACTTTTGCAGACTCGCTCTTTCACAGTTGTTCAAAGCAGGGGCGGCCACCACTAGAGGGCGCTAGGGGCGCCGCCCCTCCTTGGAACTGCAGCTCTTCACCATTTGAGGATTTAATTTTTTTTTTATAAAAATGAAATAATAAAATAAAAATATTTCGAAATGTATGCATATATGTTTTTAGTTGTGTAGGATAAATATTTTATGAGTAATGATGAGTTGTTTGTTTCAAAAAACGTTTTCTGATTGTGACGTACTTCCGGTTCCCCGCTGGGCGCCGCCTGCGGCTTTTCCATTGAATCTAATTATAACTAGCGCTAGCGCATGCGCAGTTTATGTCCCATCTGTCCAAAACTATTGGACTCTTCAGGGCGCAGTTTTCGCCGCTCTGATGCCTGGACTCGTCTCGTGATCGCTGCGGATCGCCAGCGTGTTTCCGTTCGAGCCGAGGAGGGACCCTCTCTGTTTACACAGTCAGAGCTGATCACACGCAACTAGCGACGTTGAAACAGCAGTAATTATTAATGGTGCCTTCTACACAGGTAAGCAAGTAATAATTAGTGAGTTTAATAAATCGCTAAGCGCACATGAGCAAAGTTTGAGCTGATCTCATCTGTGTGCGTGACGTGGTGGTGTGTGTGTGTGGGTGTTGCGGTCAGTCACATACAGTAGCTAGCTACTAGCTGTGCTTATGAACGTTGTGGTGTACTATACAACATTATAAAAGTTGCTAGTTATAAACCCGAATGTCTGAAGACGACTCCTGTCTGTCCATCTTCAGCTCATGAACTGTTTTACTCCAGTGTCTGTGTTAACTTTTGTCTCGTTTCATTTTGCAGCAGTTGCAATTTTTCTGATGAATAAATCTGAATGAATAAATAAACTTTAGTTTTAGTTTAGTTTAGTTAAACTTTAGTTTCATTATAAGTTGTGCTGTTGTTTCAAAGACACTCTAAACTTAAATAAACCAAGTAGCAGAAAGATTTAAGCATTAAATAGTTTGAATTTTTCATGTTATGAAACAGTGATTATATAATTATTTGAATTTAATTTTAATATTATAAAGATCACTGTGGATGGAATGCAATTGAAATAACCTGGATATTATTATTTATGTTGTATTAAGAAAGTTAAAATGTGATTACATATGTGTACACAAAGCACCTCAATCAATGTGGAAAATGCTAAAAAAAAAACATCATTAATGTGCCTTCTGTACTTTCTTTACAGAAAAAAATCCACACAACACCTTCATCTCTACACACCGGCAGTGATTATTTCCAATCTACCACCTGTGTAACAGACAGAGAGACAAAATGGAGCAGGAGAAATTAAAGAATTCAGTGAAGTCACTGAAAACAACACCTTTTGAGAGAAGAACAAATCAGGAGAAGATGGAAGAGAAAAAACTCGGACCTGATCGACCAAACATCCGACTTATGCTGGGTACCCACTGCACCGGTGTCGGGCGGCTGAAGCGGCCGGTTTGCATTCAAAGTCTATGGGGAGACGCGTGGAGTCGCGGTTGCGTTTGATCACCCCAAATATAAAATAAAAAAAACGTTTTAATCTCACCAAAGACTGTCGGAGCTGCAGTAGTCGGAGCTGCAGTAAACAACTGACCCGGAAAACAAGCTAGACCCCCTACCCTCTGCTTCCCCCTAGTGTGCGTCATCAGACGGTCTTCAGTGGCTATGTGGGGACGTGACAAGCGGTCAAAAGGGGTCGGCAGGAGCGTTCTGACAAGTTTGGTGGGGACCAGGCATTAGTCAGCAGTCCAAAGACAGAGGGAGACAGTACACTCGATCTTTTTCCAGGACCTGGTTTAATAAGAAAGCTTGGCTAACTGCATGTAGTGAGGCTAATGCTTTATTCTGCTTTCCATGCCTCTTTTTTCAAACTTTAGGATCTGACGCAGCTTGGATCAAGACAGGCATGACTGATTTAAAGCATTTTTCAGAAAAAGCTAAGAAGCATGAACAATCTGGGGTCCACATGAGCAGTGCACTACGACTCGCTATGTTTGGAAGGGTAAACATTGCATCTCAGCTTGATGAAGGCTACAGGGTAGGGATCCGTAAGCACAATGAGGAGGTTGACAAAAACAGGCACATTCTTTCAAAAATAATAGACTGTGTGAAGTTCTGTGGTGCATTTGAACTTGCTCTGCGTGGTCATGATGAAAGTGAAAGCTCAGAAAATCCAGGTATTTTTAGAGGACTGGTGGATTTTGTAGCATCACTGGATGCAGTTCTACATGAGCACCTGCAGACTGCCACTGTATTTAAGGGAACATCCAAGGCTGTGCAGAATGAACTCCTTGATTGCATGCTGTCAGTTTTGAGAGAGTGCATCATTGAAGAAATCAGGAGTGCAGACTTTGTCTCCATCCAGGCTGATGAAACAATGGACATTTCCACTCAGTGTCAGCTGGTGCTTGTGATCCGTTACATTGACAAAGCCCATCATGTCCAAGAGAGGTTTTTTGAGTTCATACCTCTCCAAAGTGCCACAGCTGATTCCATCGCCACAGCACTTCTGGATAGGTTGAGCTCCATTCTCCCTGATGACCAGAAGAGCAAGCTCATTTCACAAGCATATGATGGTGCGAGTGTCATGAGAGGAGCCACAGGTGGTGTACAGAAGAAGATCCAAGATGTCTATGTAAATGCACACTACGTCCACTGCTACAGCTTAACATTATCATGCAGCAGGTGACTTCCCATATCCCAAAAGTCAGTAATTTCTTCTCAGACCTGGCTGGATTCTCTGGCTCTTTTTTAAGATCGCCAAAGAGAACCAGTATTCTCGATGAAGTGGTGGCCCACAGAGTTCCAAGAGCAAGCACAGTGAGGTGGAACTTCCACAGCCGAGCTGTGAACACTGTTTTTGAACACAAAGAAAAACTGCTCCAGTGTTTTGAAACCATCAGGGACTCAGGACAGTTTGATCCTACCACTGTTAGAGAAGCTGGAGGCTTTGTGAGGCTGCTGGAGGATGATAGCTTCAGCTTTTTCCTGAAACTGTTCCATCTGGTCATGCCTCATGTGGACATTCTCTACAACCAACTCCAGAAGCGGACCATCGACTCAGTCTTTGTTCAGAGAATCATGCAGCAGTTCACAGACAACATTCAAAAAATCAGGTAAATTAAAATTAATGATAAATTAATTATTACTGATACTGTATTTTGTTAATGTCTTATGATTGAACTACGTCACATTTCTTGTTATTTTACCTGGTGACTAAAAGATGAACACTGTTCTCTTATGGTCCTGTAGAGACTCCCTCCCTACTCTTTGTGGAGAACACAGTCACGGTGTATCCCAGATGGCCAAGAAATGTTGCACACTGGGCCCTGGTGAATGTCAGAGGATAGCTACAGAGGTGAGAAGCTAAATGCATGATGTAGGTCTTTTACCGTACAATGTTTTTCATCATAGTAGTTCTGTATTGTGAAAAAGTGAGGAGCACTACATCTTTCTAAGTGCAATGTCAATTTGAATTGTTGCTATTAAATGTACACATATACTCATAAAATAAATAGTTGTTAGATGTTAAATAATTAGAAAGCTGACTAGCCATTTCCCTATCCTCTTGAATACCAGGAAAAATAAATATTGTCCATGCCCAATATTTTATTATTCATATGGAAGAGAAAGGTGCCAAAACCCACCCTTTCATATTTAGCATAATTGAAAAGCACAAAATCAGTCAGAGAATCTTTATTGCCATTTGCACCACATGTGGTACATGTGATGAAACAAGATTATGTACACAGGGTCCCAGTTACATCCAACAATAAAATGTAAGAGAAAAACAGTAATAACATCTAAGATATGAACTAAGAAAAACATCTACTAACAATACACTAAGCACTAATATCATAGAAAGCATTACTCCAAACAGCAGCACAAACATGAGTCTGTATGAGCAGATGGGCACGAATGAACACAGAAACATGAAACAGATCAGCAGCAACATGAAACAGATCAGCAGCAACATGAAACAGATCAGCAGCAACATGAAACAGATCAGCAGCAACATGTGATATTTCAAAGTGATTCTTCTGGTTAGAGATTCATGAGTCTTAACAGCCTCAGGGTAGAAGCTGTTCCTCAGTCTCTGTAGAGAGCAAAAAGAGTTAATTCAGTAATATGCTGTGGGTGGGAGATATTCAGGTGTACAGATGTCCTCCAAGGAGAACAAATTTAAACTGCTGTTAGTCAGGAGGCTATTTTATTAAAGTGGTGCATTCATTTTTTAGGTTTGTGACACCATCTTGGCCCATGTAAAACAAAGATTTACCTTCACAAATCATCTGATCAGTGCTACGCTGCTGCAGGCAGACAGATTCCAGCAGTACCACAGTCATTTCCCTGAAGCAGCACTGAACTCCACCATGGAGGCGTACCCAGTGCTGAACAAGAACAAGCTGAAAACTGAACTGGCTCTCATCTACAGCGATGAAGATTTCAGGAGCTGCAGTGGTGCTGTGGCTCTGTACCAGCTCTTCATGGGGAACAATCTTCATGACACCTTCTCAGAGACTGTGACTCTGCTGAAAATCCTCATCACAACTCCTATGACCACAGCTGAGTCTGAGAGATGCTTCTCAACACTGAAGAGAATAAAGACCTTCCTCAGGAACACGATGTCACAGGATCGACTCAATGCATTGGCCATGCTCTCTATGGAGAAAAATCTTGTCAAAGCCATCCCTGACTTCAACCAAAGAGTCATTGAGAAATTTGCTTCTCTCAAGGATAGAAGGGCAAAATTTATGTACAAAACGTAGAACACTGCTTTTGTTGAAATTGTTCATTTAACTACACAGTGTGATACCTTAGCGTTTAGAGCTGAAACACTACAGAGGGTGGTGCAAACAGGCAGAGAACATCACTAGTAGCAGTCTCCACAAAAAGAACATCTACCACAGACATCTGTGTAAAGCACACAGCATCATCAAGGATCACATCCAGTCTGCACAAGGGCTCTTCCATCTACTACCCTCGGGCAGACAATACAGGAATCTGTCATCACACACAAAAAGACTAAAGGACAGCTATTATCCACTGGCTGTCAGATTACTGGACTCTCAATAAATAACACTAAACAACTGGCAATAACTTTGCACCAAGCCACATCTGTGACAACAAATATTAGCTTGTGACAGTAATTATGTGCAATATATATATCACATAATTACTGTCACAAACTAATATTAGCTTGTGACAGTAATTATGTGCTTATATATATATATATATATATATATACAGGTAGCCCTCTAGTTACGTCAGGGATAGGGACCTACGTGTGTGACTTAGGTCGATGTTGTCGTACCTCGCGGACCAAAAACACCTGCCTGTCGTAGGTCCGCGTTTCTGACATAGGTCGCGGCTATACCGCTAACGGAGCGCCGCACACATATTTAATGGCATGAGACTGAAAAAGGAGACATACTAGGCCATGAACATGCACAGAACTGTACAGTAAATGAATACAGTACTGTACAAATAATAAAAAAATATAATGTCTTACTTTGAGCTGGTCAAAGCCTGCCTTCGTCTTATAGCATCAGCTCGGGTGAGAGCTCCCACAGCTTCCTTACGCTCCACACGCACACACGTGGTCAAAACTGTTTAAAAGAATGACTGTTAGCTTCTTAACTTCATACATTTGGAGCCAGAAAGAAAAAAAAACTTACTGAAAGCCGTTTCTCCGCGATGTTCCTCCCTCCAAAACAGCTGCTCGGCGTTAGCTACGGTTAGGCCGCGCCAGTAGCAGCACTGGTTAGCATGTCAGTTCATTCAAAAAGGCTGTCGGCTTTGTATCTCCGCGTTAGCTCGGTGTCCCCCGACTGCCAGGCGGACATTTGCGGCGAGCTCGCGGCCGCAGATGGCTCCTCCGCGGCATGTCGGCTCGGTGTCTTCGCCTGTGTTAGCTGCTCTGTTAGCTGCTGTCGTTAGCATGTCGGGCGGCGTTGTGGCCGCCGATCGCGGGGCGATCCGCGGCTGCTCCTCCGGGCCTGAGACGTCCACAGAGTTGGCCGAGTGTTTCCAGCAAATTTATCCGTATGAGGCAACCCTGAACGGACACACGGTCCTCAGTAGCCTCTGGAGCTCCTCCATTGACCGGACCGGTTGTAACATGACGACCGGAAACGACCGGAAACGACCGGAAGTTGCGTAAATACGATCAGATTGTAATTAAAAACGAAATATTAATAATTATACTTTATTTATAAAGCCATTTAAAACAACCACAGCCGCAACAAAGTGCTATACACATGAAATTAATAACATTTAAACACACAAAAAAAAATAATAATAATATATTTTTTTTTTTAATCATATTTTTATTAAATATGATAAAATCGTAAGTCTGAGTTGCCGTAGGTCGCAGGTGACGTAGGTCGAGGGTTTGCTGTATATATATATATATATATATATATATATATATATATATATATATATATATATATATATATATATATATATATATATATATATATATATATATATATATATATATATATATATATTATATATATATATATATATATATATATTATANTATATATATATATATATAATATATATATATATTATATATATATTATATATATATATGTAGCTTATATTACAACCTTGAAATACTTATTCATTTAAATACATCCTGTTGCACCATTGAAATTCTACCATGTTGTTTTTTACTATGTTTGTAGGACCTTGTAAATATCATAATTACTTTTTCATTTGTAGGTACTTTATTTTTGTACCTTTATTGCATGCTTTAGTATTTTTTTGTTTGTTCTTTGTTTGGGGCGGCTGTGGTGTAGTGGTAATGGCAGTCGTCCCCTGATCGGAAGGTTGGAGGTTCGAATCCCGCATCCGCCCACCATGTGTCGTTGTGTCCCTGGGCAAGACACTTAACCCCGAGTTGCTCCCGGTAGGTCTGGATGGCGCCTTGCAAGGCAGGCTACCACTACCGGTGTATGAATGTGTGAATGAATGGGTGGATGGCTGGTATTGTAAAGCGCTTTGGGGCTCCTCACAGGGGGCTGGAAAGTGTTATATAAATAAGCTCCATTTACCATTTGTTGTTTTTAGTGAGTCAAATTGGTTGTTCTCATTATGAGGATTTCATTGTATTGTTGGCCAAGTTTTAATCTGCATTTTATAAATAAACACCAGAAAGACTTGAAACATTATTTTTTATTTTTGAGAAAATAGCCCCCCCTGGTGGTCAACTGAAGAACCGCCACTGGTTCAAAGTAAGATTGTACACAAGCAAAAAAAAAAAGTACAAGATACATGATTCACAACTTTAATATTGCTCAAGGGATTGGGACAGTACAGGACACTGTACAATAAAAAGTTAGCTAAAAATCAAAATACTTCGGAGAGGCGCCGCCATTTTGTAGTTTTCTCTCAATAAGCCTACACTGTATTCCCACTAATAACTACATTTCCTAGAAGCAAACAGTGCCCCACCCAGAAGCCCCATTGCCTTCTGCTGAAATATGCAGAGGGAAAGTTTTTTTGCATGCGCAGTTATTCCACAACGTTACAAAACAATGGGAAGATGCTGGGCGCAGATTTCTGCGCCCTGGACATGTCCAACGTGAGCTCTACCTACCGATCATGTGCTTCCGGTCTTTTTTTTTTTGTCTGGGAAATGAGCCGTGCAATGGCTCAAGACAGGTAGGTTTTAAATCATAGAAAGCCCTTTATCTAATGCCTATTTGCCATTTCTGATTGATATGCCTCTCAACTTTTAGAAGTCTCTGTTTGTGAAAAAGCCTGACTGTTTATTTTAAAAGTGGCAACTGGTGAGTTTGTTTCTGGAGCTAGCATGCTAATGCTAGTCTTTATCTAATGCTTATATTATTATATTAACATCCCTGACTGATATGCCTCTCAACTTTTAAATGGCTCTGTTTGTGAAAAAACCATTAAGCTTACTGCAACTGAGAACTGGTGAGTTTGTTTTTTTCTTTGTTTTTGGAGTTAGCATGCTAGTGCTAGCCTCCAGGTTATTGTATTGGACTCTGATGGCTACATTTATTTCAGTTTGCTTGTAAAAAATTATCAAACATTAATAATTTTATATACTAAATGACTAAATGACTAAATGACTTCCGTACGGCTTCGAGGCGATTCTGGTCCACCATCCGGCGTCTCAGGGGGGGAAAGAGGTACGAGACCAACACCATTTATGGTGGAGGTGGCGTGCTGCTGACCTCAACTCGGGATGTTGTGAGTCGGTGGGCGGAATACTTCGAAGACCTCCTCAATCCTACTGGCACGTCTTCCACTGAGGAAGCAGAGCCTGGGGACTTTGGGTCGGGTTCTCCGATCTCTGGTGCTGAGGTCGCCGAGGTGGTTAAAAAGCTCCGCGGTGGCAAGGCTCCGGGGGTGGATGAGATTCGCCCGGAGTTCCTTAGGGCTCTGGATGTTGTAGGGTTGTGTTGGCTTACGCGACTCTGCAATATCGCGTGGACATCGGGGGCAGTTCCCTTGGATTGGCAGACTGGGGTGGTGGTTCCCCTATTTAAAAAGGGGGACCGTAGGGTGTGTTCCAACTATAGGGGGATCACACTCTTAAGCCTCCCTGGTAAGGTCTATTCAGGGGTTCTGGAGAGGAGGGTCCGTCGGATAGTCGAACCTCGGATTCAGGAGGAGCAGTGTGGTTTTCGTCCTGGTCGTGGAACACTGGACCAGCTCTACACCCTCAGCAGGGTCCTGGAGGGTGCGTGGGAGTTTGCCCAACCAGTTTACATGTGTTTTGTGGACTTGGAGAAGGCATTCGACCGCGTCCCTCGGGGGGTTCTGTGGGGGGTACTCCGGGAGTATGGGGTACCAGGCCCTTTGATAAGGGCTGTTAGGTCCCTGTACGACCGGTGTCAGAGCTTGGTCCGCATTGCCGGCAGTAAGTCAGGCTCGTTTCCGGTGAGAGTTGGACTCCGCCAAGGTTGCCCTTTGTCACCGATTCTGTTCATAACTTTTATGGACAGAATTTCTAGGCGCAGCCAAGGTGTTGAGAGGATCCGTTTTGGTGACCTTAGAATCGCTTCTCTGTTTTTTGCAGATGATGTGGTCCTACTGGCTTCATCAGTTCGTGATTTACAACTTTCACTGGAGCGGTTTGCAGCCGAGTGTGATGCGGCCGGGATGAGGATCAGTTCCTCCAAATCCGAGGCCATGGTCTTGAGCCGGAAAAGGGTAGCATGCCCTCTCCGGGTCGGGGAGGAGGTCCTGCCCCAAGTGGAGGAGTTTAAGTATCTCGGGATCTTGTTCACGAATGAGGGAAAACTGGAGCGTGAGATCGATAGGCGGATAGGTGCAGCGTCCGCAGTGAAGCGGGCGCTGTACCGGTCTGTCGTGGTGAAGAGAGAGCTGAGTCAAAAGGCAAAGCTCTCAATTTACCGATCGATCTACGTTCCCACCCTCATCTATGGTCATGAGCTTTGGGTTATGACCGAAAGAACAAGATCTCGGATACAAGCGGCTGAAATGAGTTTTCTCCGCAGGGTGGCTGGACTCTCCCTTAGAGATAGGGTGAGAAGCTCAGTCATCCGGGAGGGACTCGGAGTAGAGCCGCTGCTTCTCCACATCGAGAGGAGCCAGTTGAGGTGGCTCGGGCATCTGGTTAGGATGCCTCCTGGACGCCTCCCTGGTGAGGTGTTCCGGGCACGTCCCACCGGGAGGAGACCCAGAGGAAGACCCAGGACGCGCTGGAGGGACTATGTTTCTCGGCTGGCCTGGGAACGCCTTGGGATTCCCCCGGAGGAACTGCTCCAAGTGGCTGGGGAGAGGGAAGTCTGGGCCTCCCTACTTAGGCTGCTACCCCCGCGACCCGACCCCGGATAAGCGGAAGAAGATGGATGGATGGATGGATATACTAAATGTCACTGGTGGTGACAGGTAAAGGAGGCCATCTTTGTGAAAAGAAACCGTCCATCATTAAAGGAGGCCATCTTTGTCAAAAGAAACTGTCCATCATTAAACAGAGGTGGAGGCCTCCGGGTTCAACTGTCCCCCACTTACAATGCTGTTATTGCTAGTATCACTCAGCCCTCTGTGAATAGCAAACAACCATCAGGGTGTTAACGATCCATCGTCAGGCTGATGGTCCTCCTTGATCATGTGAGCAGCTGGTTTCGGCTGTCATCAGCCAACTGGTTGATCCACTGTGGGAGGGTGCTATTTATAAGACTGAGCTGAACACAGCTTCTCAGACTGAGGAAGTCTTTCGGACGAAAGACGAAACGTTTCTACAGTTTTTTTGCTTTGTTTTGTTTTGTTTTTTGAATGTCCAGAGGACCAGACTTAGCTTTTTTGGATTTTTCTACCTGGATTATTGAGCATGCATCAGGGTGTCACTGGTGGTGTTTTACTATTTCTTAACACTGTATTGATCTGGAGAATGAAAACAAAGCCTCTTGCAAGTAACTAGCTCCTATTAACATTGAAACATTAAAGGTGTGGTGTGGTACATTTATATGGTGAAATGCTATACAGTATAGGCTAAGGTGCATTAGGACCTTTAAAATTAGGAATATTTAAGAGAACTGGTACTAAAAAAAATAGCTTGATCATATTTATATTATGAACTTATATTACTATAATTTATATATAATTTATTTTATTTGTTCCTTGTTGTTTTAGTTAGTCAAATTAGTTCTTCTCATGAGCATTTGCTTGTTCTGTTGACCTTGTGTTAATCTGCATTTGATAAATAAACACAATTTGAACTTGGAACTTTTTTTATTTTCATTTGAGAAAGTGGTGCGAACAACAATAAAGAATATCTGACTATGACTAAATATTATCAAATTATCTTGCTAAATAAACTTTTGCTTTAGTTTAGTTGATTTAAATTTATTAGTTGACTGAACTATTTTGATATAGTGTTTCAACTCCGTGTCAAGACCGGGTCTTTGGATTCTTAATAAGCCAGACACGGGAGTGCAAAAACAAAAACAGTTTTTATTTACTTGTATTTGGCTGTTGGTTGCTGGATGGAGGAGTCAGGGTCCAGGTGGGAGTCCAAGCTTAAAGATGGAGAGGTTAGTGACTTTAGCCAGGACGAGGAGCTTCTGTGGGTTACTGTTAAAGTCACCAACTCTCTCAATCTTTAACATAGCAAGTGCTGTAGTTGATCTGCAGCCGGTGATGTCACTCATGCAGAGTGAGCTGTTACAGTGAGGCAGATTGAAGATTTGATCCAGGTGGAAACCCAGATACGTGGTCTGATGGTCATAGCGGGGGTCAAACACGGGGAAGCAGAGAGCAGAAACCAGAACCGAGTTGTGATCCAAAAGCGTAGTCATAGGGGAAGGTGCAGAGTCAGCAAACAGTAGTCAAATGAGCAGATATAATCCAAAAGGGTCAGGCGAGGAGTCAAAAAACAAGCAAAGGTTCAAGGCAAGACAAGGATACAAGACTATGGAAACAGGATGCTATGAATGGATTTCATGGAAGGTTTAATAATTTGGCTTGAACAGTGAGTGTGCACGGAGCTTAAAAAGAGAGCTGAACCGGTGCATGGAATGAAGGCTGATTGCTGTGCTTAGGCTGAGGGGGCATGGTGAATGATTGACTGGCAGGAGATGATGTGAGCAATGAGAGATGGGTGATAGGCAAAACACAGCAGGGAAACAGAAACTTGGCATGAGGATCAGAGGCGAGAGCAGATGATGGGTCAGCAAGGGCCGCTGACCATTACACTCAGAAATCTATGTCAATTTTACTTTGCAGTTTTTCACTTATTGTGTGGGTGGTGGGACAGAACACAACCCTTGCAATAAAGATAAACAAGGTACTACCGTAATTTGAATTTATAATTAAATTTACTTCTTTTTGTTTTATAGTTACTCTCCAAAAACTATTAAAAGTTCCACTTTTCTTTCCCTGTTAGCGCTTGTCCATTTTCACTTGTGTGTAATTCTGCCGGTGACCGTCTCTCTTTGACCTGACGTTACAGGGTTTAATTGCATGGGCATTCTGGGTGATTGTTCCTCCACCTTGAAGTTCTTTAAGAATTGACATCACATACCTGACTGGAAAGTTGTGGACTACTAAAGCTCCTGCGTAAAAAATGGCCTGATAGAACAAAGAACTAAGAGAAATCCAGCATTAGATAAAAGTGTTACACCGCACACTGCCGATACTTCAGTATCTAAGCAGGATATTGATGTGACTACAGAGGAGCTCTGGGATTCTGGAGGAAAAGTGTTTGACATTTTGTACTTTTTTGACCTATACAGTTTATCCTGATAGAATGACAGATAAAATATTGTTCTCATGCTTTCTGTCAAATCAGCCACAATTTCAAATAAAATATAACATAGATTGGAAGAAAAAAATAAAGTTTACTTTTTAAAATGTTTATTTTATCTGTCATGATCCTTGAACTCAACATAAGTGGGGTTAAAAAATATATCAGCTTTAAGATGATTAGTAAACCTTCTTCCATCTTGTCACAGACCTTGGTTTAAATTTAGCTTCCCCTGTACCACTGAGCCTGACTCTGTGACTCTTACCCACTGTCTGGCCTTCTGGTCTTGGTGCAGCATGTTCAATAATGCAGGGCTAAGAGTCAGCAGCAGAGGTGAGTGATGGAGAAGGAATGGTTGGACTGAATTTGTAATGTTCTTCTACACCATTTCACTCCTGCTTTGAGAAGAAAAAGAGAAATAGAAGTTTATTTTTATTTTCATTTTTTTTATCAAGTTGCATGGGGAATAGATCTTAACCAACTCAAAAGAGAAGATAACCTGAGCATAGAAGTCTCTATGTCCAAAAATTGTGAAAAGTGAGAAACTGGAAAAATACTGCCTTTAATCACACCAAAAAGGCCACACTTTCTCCCATGTGCCGTCCTGGTCCATTGGAGGGAGTCTGAGAGGATGGCTTTAAAATCAAACCAACCGTGTACATTTAATATCATGGTCAAAAAGAAGTAATTTCCTCCTTCCAGTCTGTCGGAGGTTTTAGCTGGAGCTCACTGACCTCACAGCTGGGTTGAGCAGCAGGGAGACTTCAGAGTAAAGGAAGCTGAATGTAGGCTGATGCTTTCCAAACTGACCAAAGACCTGCAGGACATACTGGTAATAACTACCATTATGTAGGGTGTTCAAAGCAAAAGATCAACTAATGTAATTTATAATCATGCTGTTTTAACACGATAGTAGGAGATGTGTGATGTTTGGTTTGACATGAACTGACAGGTGTAGAGGCTAAGTTATCTGAAACAATAAATATCTTAAGCCACTGGATCCAGATTTCAAATAACTTTGAATATTTAAATTCAGTTGTTCTTGTTTGTTTTATTATCCAGTATTTAACTTAAAGCTTTGGTTTTTTTCAATCCTTTATGACTTCTACTCAAAGCTTTGGTCTGCCTTTTCATTAATTCATGATCCTAAATTCTATTCAGTTCATTTTAACATTTCTCCTTTTTTACTAAACACATTAATTGTGTCTTTCCTCATACACTGCAGCTCTTTAAAAATTAAAAAGCCAACAATAAATTATAATTCAGGGCCTCTCCAAATAATCCCAGAAATGAAGAATGGAAAGTCAACATCTCAAATTATATATACCGTATTTTTCGCTGTATAAGTCACACATTTTGCATAAATTAGCATGCCCTGCGACTTATACAGAGCGACTTATTTATGTGTTTTTTTATATATATTTATAACACAATTTTTGGCTGAGATCTCACGATTTCATTCTGACAAGGAAAATATTGAACACTACCATGTTCAGCCACTAGAAGGGGGTCAAGTAATATGGCAAGCCAAGTGGGTCATTAATAGATAAAACTGGCTATTAATGAGACACTTGGCTTGCCATACTGAGCCACCTTTGGCTCGCTCCGGAAATACTGAAGTAAATGTCAAATCAGCTGCATTTCGCCGCGTCGCACAGGCGAAATGCAGCTGATGTGACCATTAATAAACTGAATGTATTAAGCAAAAGTTCAACTGAGACACACCTTTACTATAATTCCGAGCAAACAATTGTTTTTAGGTGGTTGTTTTGTCAGATTTTGAAGAAATGTACAGCGAGTCCTCCCTCTGGGCATTCCCGTAGCTGTGAATTGGCTTTTGAAATGCAGCTGATTTGACCATGAAAGTGCATTTATTAAGGAAAAGTTCAACTGAGACATGCATTTGATATAAATTTGAGCAAAAAAATAATTGTCTTTAGTGTTAAGCTTGTTAAATTCTTGTTAAAGTCCTCCGGTGCACAATCCCGAGGCCACCATTTGGCAGCAAATCAATTTTTGGAACAACACCGGCCCACGTTTCCGGTTGGTCAGCGGTGATGTGTAACAAACGCGACGCATCATCGGTGACGCATAATAAATGTGACTATACAGCAAAGTGATGTATTTCTTTTTTTTCCACCTTAATAGGAATATTTGGACTGATACAACTTATACGGCGGTGCGATGTGTACAGCGGCAAGTATGGTAATATATGAGAAGTGTTATATTCAAACTTCAACAACATTAATCTCAAAAGGCAAAGATTCATACACATATTTGCTAAGGTCACTTTCTCTCATGACATTAATAGAGTAGTCATTATTATCTTTTAATGATTTCATTCATCTGATCTATCAATCAAGCTTGAGATGAAACCCTTTTTTTTCTCTTCAAACAGATTAATTTTTATAACATACCTCCATATATCAGTATATCTACCTTTTGAAAGTAGAATGAAGGATAGAGCTTTTTAATTAAAATTTAATTGAAACTGATTTTTACATCTTATCTGATTAAATGTCTTTAAACTTTAAAAATAAATAAATAAAAATGTTTATGGGTTTAGGGTAGCAGCTACAGTATGGGCTGACAACAGCTGTGACACTAATTATAAAATGTGTAACAGTGAATATCTATATTACCGGTATATGTTTATTTTTTTTTTAATAGTACAAAAACTTTACTACATGCATAGATTGTAACTCTGACCCTGCATTTTTAACTGTTAACACCAAATTCATTCAACCTTTATTTATACAGGTTAGTCTCATTGGGCCTCGATGACTCATTTACAACAGAGACCTGTTTTAACAAAGAATAGAGGAGGTACAAACAATAACAGACAGTCATACAAAAAAACATATAAAATTAAAAGTAAATAGAGAAAATGAAATGAAAAATTTAAACAAATTGGACCAAAATAATTTGTGAGTCTGAGACAGAGCACTGGAAGCTCTGTGGAAAGCCAGCATGTTGAGCTTGGCTTTCCAGGTTATGAGACTAACACTTGCTTCACCTCTCCTAACTTCCTTAATAAAATTAGGTTCAATCAGTTTGATCAGATTGGTGCTTTGTCATCTACAACAGACTTTATTAATGTGCTTAAATGCATGATGCACACTCAATAATCCAGGTAGAATCATCTCACAAAGTTCAAAAGTCAAAGTCAAAGTCAAAGTCAACTTTATTGTCAGAACTGCAATATGTACAGGACATACACAGAATTGAAATTGCGTTTCTCTCAGTCCCTCGGTGCAACAGTAACCGTTTAAACATTGAAACACTGAAACATATAATAATAGACATAAGCATAAAATAGTAAAGCTGTAACACTGTCCTGAGTTTTTGCATAGTGGTACAAGAGTATGAAAATTTACACCAACTCTAAAACTAAAACACTAAACATTTAATGAACATAATACTGTCCTGAGTTTTTGCATACTAGTATAGAAAAAAGTATAAAAAGTACAACTATAAAATAAACTAAAGGTTCTAGCATTGACATTTGCAAAGTGGCAAAGCAGCATATGAGTTAATGTACACAGTATATGTATGAGGTAGTAGTTGATGTTGTTATAGAGGCAAAGTGGCATATGCAGTAAGGCACATTGGGCATCCTTAAATAAGGCTGGTCAGAGAATACTGTATATGTATCAGCAGTAGTGTAGATATAAAAGTAGTGTAAATGTAAACAGTAGTAATAAATGTAAGCAGTAGTAATAAATGTAAACAGTATTAATAAATGCAAACATTGAATGTAACCAGTAGTATGTAAACAGAGAATGTAAACAGTAGTATGACTATAGGCAGTAATGTAGTACAAACATTAGTGCAAATATGAGAAGTAGTGCAAACTGAATGAATGAAGTTAAGTCAAAGTCAAAGTCAACCAGTGGTGGGATGTAACTAAGTACAAATATTTTGTTACTGTACTTAAGTATATTTTTCATGTATCTGTACTTTACTTAAGTAGAATTAAATGTGGGTACTTTTACTTTTACTGCACTACATTTTACATGAAGTATCTGTACTTTCTACTACACTACATTTCTATAATGTGTTGAGTTACAAGTTACATTCACGTTGCAACTTTTTGATTTGTCGTTAGTTTGAAAGTAACTGATGTTGAGAGGGGAGTTGGGCCACTGAATCACTGCAAAGTGGACAGGTAACATTAGACCTGCCTTCAAGAAGAGCTGGACCAATGATGTATATTCTTGTGTATAAGTCATTTAGCTGGGAGCACCCACAGCACCACTAACACACACAAAATGGATTCCACCACAAAGATTCATCCAGAAGATACACAACACCCATGGCTTTATTGAAATATTATTGAAAGACTATTGAAATATTATTGAAAGACTATTGAAATATTATTGAAAGACTATTGAAATATTATTGAAAGACTATTGAAAGACTGTTCAGTACAGCAGGACAGATTCTCTCTCCCTAAAGAGCCAGACATGGACTCAAAAACTTTGAAAACCAACTTCTTCTGAACTTGAACAAGAAATTCTTGCTGCAATATTAAAATGTGTCAGTTCATGGGATGTTAGGAGACAAGAGATTTCTCCAAATGTCTCGACACTCAGGTCCAAGTTTTGAAAATGTTGTCAGGAAGTTAAAGTATTGTTCATTGTTGATCCATTACAAGATTGACTAGACAATATTTTAACTAGAGTTGATGACAAACGAGTTGAAGTGATCTATTCCTTTGTTAGTTGTGTCTAATGCTCCTTTTTTCAAACAGACAACTTTTACTTAAATGTGTTTACTGCAGTTAAAATGACACATTGGTTTTATTTTGTGTTAAATAAAAACTTTCAAAGGTATAATCATTCCTCTTTCTTATTTTGCTTAATGGTATTTAACTCATCACTGAAATTCTGACACACAGAATCAAAAGTCCAAGTGTGAACTGTGTCACAGAGTAAACACAATAAAAACATGCATTATCTGCAGCATTGTTCATTAAAATGGCTCAACACTATTAAAGGTTCAGTCTGCAGTTTCTGTAGAACAGCAGCACTTAGAAAAAATTTCAACAAGCAAAGCATTCTGATCCCTCCCCCTCAGAGCCATATATGGCTCTGCCCCCTTGTGGTCTGTTGAAATTTGAATTCAAGCTCTGTTTTTATTGGCTGATTCAAATTCAAGCTCGGTTTTTATTGGCTGGTTACAAACTTTGTTTTTATTGGCTGGAAAATGGCGGGTCACTTTTTCTTTTTAGAAATGCTTATTTACCACCTGGAGAAGCAAGGGGACAATATTTTTTTTTAGTTTTTTCAGAGATTACCTCTCTAACATCAATCTAGTGACAGAGTGAAGAAATATGTTAAAATATATATTGTTTGAAAAGTTACAGACTACATTACAATCTTACATACCCCAGCTTTAATGTATTACAGAAAATATGCACACAGTACGCACACTTAATGGTATTGTAGACCATTGCATTAGTTAATACATTCACTTTTACTTTAATACTTTAAGTATTTTTAAAAGCAAGTACTTATTTACTTTTACTTAAGTAAAAATATTAATATGGTACTTCTACTTTTACTAGAGTACATTTTTGTCTGTTTATTTGTACTTTTACTTAAGTACAGTGTTTGAGTACTTTCTCCACCACTGAAGTCAACTTTATTATCAAAACTGCAATATGTACAGGACATACACAGGATTGAACTTGCATTTCTCTCTCAGTCCCTCGGTGCAACAGTAACCATCTAAACACTAAACAATTAATAAACAAGCATAAAATGAAATAATAAAAGTTTAGTACTGTCCTGAGTTTTTTGCATAGTAGTTTTTCATAGTAGTATAAAAGTATAAAAAGTTTCACCAACACCAAAAACACCAACATTTAACAAACATAATCATAAAATGAAATAGAGTGTAATACTGTCCCGAAGTATAAAGTATAAAAAGTATACTGTATCTATAAAATAAATGAAGGTTCTGGCATTTGACATTTGTAAAGAGTGACAAAGCAGCATATGAGGTTAATGTACACATTATGTATGAGGTATTTGATATTGGTATAGAGATAAAGTGGCATTATGCAATAAGGCTAGTAAAAAGAATATATACTGTATATCAGCAGTAGTGTAGATATAAAAAGTTTAGATGTAAACAGTAGTAATAAATGTAAACAGTAAATGTAAACAGTAGTATGACTATAGGCAGTAATGTAATACAAACATTAGTGCAAATATGAGAAGTAGTGCAAACTGAATGAGCACATGACCGTGAGTTGAGTGAATAACCCGTTTGATGACACAGAGTCCAGTGTTAAAACTTTGTGTTGTGTGGTAATGTGTGAGAAAGTTTTTTGTGTTAAGGCAGTTCAAATGGGAGGGGAGGCAGAGCAGGCAGAGTGTTTAGCATCCTGACTGCCTGATGAACAGAGCTGTCATTTAGTCTGCTGGTTCGAGCCTGGAGACTCCTCAGTCTCCTCCCTGAAGGTAACAGGCTGAAGCAGCTGTGTAGTGGGTGTGTGGGATCACCTGCCATGCAGTGGGCTTTCCGAGTGAGGCGGTTGCTGTGTAAGTCCTGTAGTGAGGGCAAGGAGGTGCCGACAATCTTCTCAGCTGCTCTCACTATACGCTGGAGGCTCTTTCGGCAGGATGCAGTACATGCACCAAACCACACCGTGATGCAGCTGGTCAGGACACTTAAGTCAGGTCCTCTGGACGGATTCTTCTTTATTGAAATGTTTTGTCTCATATAAAAAAAAACTTCTTCAGTCTGAGGAGCTGCATCAAACACAGTCTTATGGTGCATCCACACCGAACGGCTTTTCAACTGCAGGAGCGTCCAGTTTACATGCAAAGTCAATGGGGGACGCGCCTCCAGGCGCGTCTTGGCGTCGGGCGTCACGTCACGTGCATGTTGAGCGTTTTGGAAGTGGCATTTGAGCGTTTTCCGTGCACGTGAACCCGCGGCAGCCTCCAAAGCACGCCTTGAAAATGTTGATGATTTCGCCGTTCAAACTCGTGAACGCGTGTGTCAACCAATCAGGGAGAGTCGGGGGGAGGAGAGAGGGGGAGAGTCCGCTATGTGACGCGGAAACGAGGGGACGGGTATTGCGCAACTGTGTGACGTATTGTTTGTGAGACACGGAAATAACCCGCAAAGTCGTGTTCAAGTATGGAGGAGAAATAAAAAGGACCTTGCCTGGCGGAGTGCCAATGAGGAAGTCAGGATATCGGGTAAGTTTTGAATTGTGAACTTTTCACGTTTAGCAAGTTAAGCTCTGCTAGCTCCCCCCTCCCCCCGCCGCCACGCCGCCGCTCACGTTCCAGTTTGAACACCACTGGGGTCCAGTGCGTCAACCTCGAGGCGTTTCGCGCTTTTTTGCCGTTGAAAAGCCGTTCGGTGTGGATGTACCATGGTGGTTTCAGAATATTTTGAACCACTTTGGCCAGGATGGAGTCAAACTAGTTTGAGAGTTTGAGCACGCAACGAGAGAGAGGGCAGACTACAGGAGACACCTGAGCACCAGCAAACTGGTTGATTTGAAATTTATAGGACTGAGTTTGCTGCAGCTCCTCAGACTGAAGAAGTATTTTGGACAAAAGAACCAGAAGAATCCGTCCACAGGACCTGACTCAACTTTGCTGGATTAAATACATCTCATTACCACATGTGGAGATGTAGCAAGAAGTTTTACATGCATGTCCTTACTTAATGAGATAGAAGCAAGATTAAAAACAACATTTGAAATTCCAAATCGAACCCCCAGCTGACTGTTGGGGGTTCGATTCCACCAGTAGTCACATGCCAAAGTGTCCCTGGGAGAGATACTGAACCTCTCATTGCCTCCAATGTGTGTCCCATCAGTGTACGAATGTGATAAAGCACTGATTATTCTTTGTACAGATTTAGTAGAGTGCTGTATGAATGGATAAATGAGGGTACAGATTATAGTGTAAAGAGCTTTGAGTATCTCAATAAGATAGCAAGGTGCTATATAAGTACAGTCCATTTACCATTTAGCTACTGGATAAACAGAACAGTGACATGGTCACCTTACATGATTGTGTTATGTTTTTAACCAATTTTAAGTTATGTTCTATACTTTGCTTCAAAGCTGTAAGATTTTTGTGTGTGTCTGATGTACAGGTTCAAATGAGGTGACTTGGCCAACAGCAATTCTTTTCTCTGAATGTATTCAGGCACTCAATGGAAAAAGGGGCAAAAAAACAGCCAAACACCAAAGAAAACCTTTGAAAAATGTTCAGAGAGCCCGAAGAACTATTGATCTTTTCTGTTGTAGCAGATATAATAAGGGACATAACCCAGCTTTCTAGTTTTTTTTTATCAGCATAATATAATAAAAGACATGCTGAGCAGAGGATCCTAGGTATGAGGTGATCCCAACATGGCAGCTTATGTCTGTGTGTGAGAGAATGTATTTATACAAGTCAAGAGCTTTTCTTAAAAGGAACAAGGACACCTCAAAGCTGGAGGGCTGTTTGACTGGCATCAGAAAAAGATCAGACATACTCTACATGACAAGTTGTTTGTGTCTAATGAGGCCATATCACTAAAGTTTCTATAGAAATACAGACATTAAAGATTAGAACAACATCTGGCTGCTTGGAAGCTAAATATGAAAAAAGTAAAAGATGACCAAAACCTGTACACAGTACAATGTGCACATGAAAGAGAAATGTATACAGTGAAGACAAGTATTTTCAAAACACACTAGTACAATACCTAAGTAGACGTACTAAGGTATTTATGACTGCCTCTTTGTGGTGAACCTGTAAAAAGAAAAAAAGAAAAGAAATAAACAACAAAATTTGCATTTCTGAGCCACCCCATTCAAAGGCAAGAGTTGAACTCAACAGATAAAAAAATAAAACATCTGAGGTTCTTCTACTTCTTCAGTGTCTGCCATCATACTCAGACTTTCTTGCGGCATTGTTACAGCATGCACACATCTGTATAATGATTTACCCAAGTGTAACATTATGCAGCGCACCACATACTGGATGCCTCCAGTACACTGGGTAAGTCTCCTCCACCTCCCCTTCTCTCCCCCTCTACATCAGGCTGTCTTTTGTTTTTGTGTGTGGGGGGTGGGGGTCTGTTATATATTGTAACATGCATTTTTATGAGAAGAGACATGAGCTGCAGGTGTTATAGACTCGGCTCCAAACGGGCTGGATACGTTGCTCTGACTCTGACTTTAGAATTAAAAAATACAAATTGTGCTCAAGTTTAAAAGCTGAGGCGAGAAACCCTGGGCCACAGTCATCATGAAGATCCAGAGAGCTCTGATGGCATCCACCTACACCTTTCAAGCTACAAGAACAACTGAACGTATAGGGTAAAGCAGGATGTGTGTCCAATGGTGCCATCTGCTGCTCACTGCACGTGACTGCTGATCTGGCTGTAAAGGGACAAATGTAAGCTACTGTAATTAAACACATTGAGACAGTACCAACAACAGATAATTGTTGTTAAACTGACTTTTCAGGCATTGTACAGAACAAATATCACTAATAAATATGTGCCAATAAAATGACACAATTGATACATCAAAAACGTGTGGCTTATTGTTTTATACCCTATCTGTAAAAGATCTGAAGTTATAGCAATTGATACAAAAATATGATTCTTTTTGTGTGTTTTTTTAAAGATACATAAATTAAAACGGTCCATTTTAGGAAAACATTTTCATTTTCTTCTCCTGGCCTCATTAACTGTACAGACAGCTCCACCTGCTGTTTAGATGATATTTACCCTGTCCATGTTGAACACCAAATGAGGCAGATTAAAGTTGTGTCTGTTGCATCCATCTTTTCCCAGAGTTTCGTGTGGTTTTGATTAAGTGTTAAAGGAACTGCCTTCCTTTTGTTCTTCAAACATGGGAGAGCATCAGAAGAGGCTTAAAGTGTTTTCCTCTGTGAAGGGTAGAAACAAGCAAACATCACTTAATCCCCTGCCGTCAGTTTCTTCCGTTCTTTATGTTTGTTGTACGCTTTCTTGTGTTTCCGCATCTGAACGTAGGGTGGTGGTTTCACCTCATTACCATTCCTCCTGAAGGGGCATTATCCCTGTGGTGATACCAATGGCCCTTCAGAGACAAATAAAGGTGGGGGAAAGAAAACAAAATAAAACATTCAGGCCTTTCAGACAGTTGTGATTTATGATGTTCTGGGGTCAGTGTGAAAATGGGATGTTGTTCAGGTGGAACGGCTTCATTTCTCTGTGTGTGAACAAGCAGAATGTGACTTTACCTGTGCAGTGATATTTGAAGTGGACCATGCAGCAGTGGAAGGAATAAAACTGATGACTGCTTCCTGCTGTTTTCTGGCACACAACCCGCTGTATGTCATATGTTTCCTTCAGCTGTCTCTTTCTTACTCAGATGCACATCACGAGCTTCTATTTTTTTTAATCCGATTTTCTTGATATTGTGGAAAGAAAATATCAATCATGTCTGATTTTTGTTCACTTTAGTGATTCCTCCTTTCAAAAATACTTCTGGTCACATAAGAAGAGACAAAAAGGTTCAGAAAATCCTGCCGTCTTTGTATTTTCCACATCAAGTCTCCTGGCAGGAGGAATTTAGGTGCACAAATGAAGTCAATGTTGATTCAAGTCTGTAGCTTTGTCACTCTCACTGAATACCGGTAGTACTGATTGTCTGTGACCTCTGACCTTCCTCACACTTTGTTTGAATGGTCACAAACTCTAATAAGTGTGGAATTTAAGTATCTCAGCTGCTGATCCCACCCCTGTACATGACTGGGTTGCTCTGAGCTAAAGGTGATGGGGGGAGGTGTGGCAGGGTGACTGATTCATGAGCTCTGAGTGTATGTTGTACAGAAAACAACGAGGACTTTTCTGACCCAAACCCTTCAAGAGCTAGTGACAGATCCTTGTGAGGGTGTGGGAAACTGTAATTTAAATCCATACTCAATTAAAAATATGCATTTAATCAAAAGGGATGCTTATAAAACATTAAAGGTCTAGCATGCCTTTGATGGCAGAATTTTAAACTAAGATATCTAACGTTGAGAAATGAAAAAAAACTGTCAAACATTAAAATCAAAGCCCAATCTCACGTGATGTCACCAGATGTCATGCTCAGCATATGTGGTGAAAGACTCTCATCTACTACCATGTCAAGTTTTAGCTCAATATCTGCAAAACTGAAATATATATAATTTTTGTGTTGGCTTAAGTTGATTAAAAGTGTCTGTCATCTTCAACTTTGATTCCAAAAGTTATTAAGTTGTAGATGTACATTCAGTAGTCGCTGTCTGTATGTTTCATTAAATTAAATTCAATGGGTCATATTTTGCTAATACTGTAGACAGACAGAATTGAATTAAAAAAATAATGGGTACATTTTTTTAAAGTTCTTACATAATTTGTTAGTGCTTAGATTATGTGTTGACAGTCAGACTCAGTTAATACCAAGATCTGCTAAATTGACAGTGCTGTAATCATTTTGTGTGTCTTTTTAAATCAGTGTGCTATGGTGGCTGTCTTAAATTAGTTTGTCTCCACAAGTTATTCAGTTGTAATAATAATAATAATAATAAACTTTATTTGTATAGCACCTTCCTACAATGCCTTGCATTGACCAAGGTGCTTAACAGGATAAAAAGATGAATAAACTGGAACAATAAATCAATGAAAATAGAATAAGAAACAACAGCAATAAAAGAAGGCAATGGAAATAAAAAATGCTACATACTAAAATACCACAAGTAATAAAAGTTACACACTGAAAGCTTTTTTGAACAAGTGGAAATAAAAAGGCAATGGAAATAAAAAATGCTACATACTAAAATACCAAAAGTAATAAAAGTTACACACTGAAAGCTTTTTTGAACAAGTGGGTCTTCAGTCTGGTTTTGAACAGAGTCAGATCAGAGGTGGCACGCAGCTCAAGGGGGAGGCTGTTCCAGGCTTTTGGGCCGGCAACAGAAAATGACCGGTCTCCCCATTGTTTGTACCTTGAGCGAGGCACCTCCAGCAGGTGTTGACTGGCAGAGCGTAAAGCTCTGCCGGGCTGATGGATTGCTCAGAAACCACTCGGTGGATATTTTTTCTGCCACCAGTGTGTAATTATATGTCTTTAATTTACTGACTGTTGGCCTAGATGAAACATTTGAGATAAAATTCGATTTTTTATCATTTATTTTCGTAGCGCACCCGAGGCTGTTTGGAAAATATCAAACCGAAACTATTTAATATCCAGCAGATTTGACCATTTCGTGAATTGATTTAGGAACTGTTAAGCTCAGGAACACTTCTGATATAACGTCAGCTATGAAATATATTTTTTCTCAGCAGAGAAATAATAGTTTTTTACCTTGTTTTGATGAAAATTCGTTCGTGGCGGCAGCCATTTTGAATGACGACGTCAGTCGACATCGTTCAAAACTCCGCCTTCTGCTCTCTGATTGCTCAGGAACACTTCTGATATAACGTCAGCTATGAAATATATTTTTTCTCAGCAGAGAAATAATAGTTTTTTACCTTGTTTTATTGAAAATTCCTTCGTGGCGGCAGCCATTTTGAATGACGACGTCAGTCGACGTCGTTCAAAACTCCGCCTTCTGTTCTCTGATTGGTCCGAACAAAAATCTACCGGAGAAATCCTTGTGGATGGGGGAAGTCCCAGACTGTGAAGTGAAGGGAAATGAGAATTGAGCGGAGCTGTGCAGGAAGGCGAGGGCCAGGCTAGTATTGAACGCCTTTTTTGATTTTATCATGTCCTGGACGACTGAGAATCTTCACCAGCATATTTCAGTGGGTATCTAGCTATTATAAATGATGTAAGATCTGACCTCTGTAATATCACATGTGGAGTTCCCCAAGGCTCTGCACTTGGACCAAATCTATTTATTTTATATGTGAATGACTTGGTAAATGTGTCAGGACTCAGGACTCCTTAAATGTGTACTTTTTGCTGATGATACCACTTTTTTTCTGTTTAGGTGAAGATGTAGAACAAATGTTGGAATTGATAAAGACAGAATTTGTCAAAATACAAACTTGGTTTAAAATCAATAAATTATCATTAAATCTAGAAAAAACTAATTACATGATATTCAGTAATAAAAAGAAAACTGTTGATGTTCCACTCAAAATTGAGGGTGTTGAGATTTGTAGAGTGAGTGAGGTGAAGTTTTTGGGTGTTATCATTGATGACAAACTGACATGGAAACAACACATAAATTCTGTAAGAATAAAAATAGCTAAATCGATTGCAGTACCACATCGAGAGGAGCCAGTTGAGGTGGCTCGGGCATCTGGTTAGGATGCCTCCTGGACGCCTCCCTGGTGAGGTGTTCCGGGCATGTCCCACGGGAGGAGACCCAGAGGAAGACCCAGGACGCGCTGGAGGGACTATGTTTCTCGGCTGGCCTGGGAACGCCTTGGGATTCCCCCGGAGGAGCTGCTCCAAGTGGCTGGGGAGAGGGAAGTCTGGGCCTCCCTACTTAGGCTGCTACCCCCGCGACCCGACCCCGGATAAGCGGAAGAAGATGGATGGATGGATGGATTGCAGTACTGTACAAAGTCAGAGACCTATTGAATGATAAAGCTCTGTATTTGTTGTATAACACAATCATTGTTCCACACTTAATCTATTGTATTGATGTTTGGGGGAAAGCGTGTAAAACAATCACAAAGCCTATTTTTGTATTACAGAAAAGAGCTGTAAGAATTATCACTAGAAAACATTACTGTCATCCATCTAGTACATTATTTTATCAACTGAAGTTATTGAAGTTCCATGATTTGGTAGATTATAATATTTTATCAGTTATGTATAGGGCTCAGAATAACGCATTACCTTTAAATATCCAAATGCATTTTGTTAAAAGACAAAGTTGTTATAATCTTAAGGGGACAGAGATGTTTGTAAAACCACAATTCAGAACTAGTTTGAAGGGACGTTCTACCTCAATCCAGGGAATTAGATTATGGAATGGCTTGGAGAATGTAGTTAAAAATGCCAAGTCAATGTTTACGGGGCGGCCGTGGCGTAGTGGTAATGGCAGTCGTCCCCCGATCGGAAGGTTGGAGGATCGAATCCCGGTTCCCCACACCATGTATCGTTGTGTCCCTGGGCAAGACACTTAACCCCGAGTTGCTCCCGGTAGGACTGGAAAGCGCCTTGCATGGCAGTCTGCCACTACCGGTGTATGAATGTGTGTATGAATGGGTGGATGGTTGGTATTGTAAAGCGCTTTGGGGCCCCTCATCGGGGGCTGGAAAGCGCTATACGAAAAAGCTCCATTTACCATTTACATTTAAGAAAATGATCAAAATGAATTTGTTAAAAAAAAAAAATGAAATGACATAATGTGTATTGTATTAGTTAGAAAATTAGAAAGAGTTAGTCATTTTGTACTGTTGGTGGAAGATTACTATTGTTTAATCTGATTGTTTGAAAAAAGGGGCAGATATAATAATATTTATTCTTCTTTCTGCTACCTTTCATTTTTTTATATTTTGTACGTTATCATTTATGGGATTGTCTTGTATTGTTTCTTTTGTAAAAAAAAAAAGAACAAATTTAATAAACATAAACATTTATCTACTTTTAGATTTACTTTGCCTTATGCTATTTTTAACTAGTATTATAATACGTTAGAGGTGGCATTTCTAACCCGAACCCAGAGCCCGGTCCCGACCGACCTGGATTCGGACCAGGCCGGGCCATAATAATGTGCTTAATGTGCGGGCCGGGTCGATGTTGGGCTTTTGAGTGTGTCAGCGGACATGCACCACCGACAATCCAATTATATGCAAACATGGCTTGCCATACAATCACCAGCTGCAAACGGCCATTTGACCACATGCTGACCAGCCTTGAAAAAGGTAAAAAGTTTGGTTATGCTTCCGATGGATACTGCCAGCGATCCATCAGCCTAAATGGACGTCCATTCAGCCGCTGCACTCAGCAGACGCGTATGGCCGATGACATAAACAGGTGAGATCTCAAAATATCTGACATGTCAGGGCAGAGTCTAGTACAGGCAGGAGCAGGGGAAGCATTTAATGCGCTTTGACGACTCCTCAGCTCTGATCTTCTGCCCCCTTTATTCAGCTGTGCACGTCCACAGACCGTTGATAATGGTTGGTGGTATAAGCAGTCAAAGCTTAATTAAAAATGTTCGGGTTTGGACCTGTGATTATTGTTAATTCGTCAGATCGGGTAGGGTTCGGAAATTATGGCTATGGGCTGGGGCGGGGTCGGGTCAGATTTTTTTTAGACCCAAGTGTAACTCTATGCTACTTTAGCTTTCAGCTACTGTTTTCACTGTTTGTTAGCTTACATAAAAAATTGTCTTTTACATTGTGAATAGCATTTTGCTACTTTTAGCTAGAGTTCAGATTATTTTGGCATTTATCCAGCATTTAAATTACCTAATAATATAAGTGACATTTGCATTTTAGTATCTGTTTTTAGAGTTTGGCTAGTGTTTAACTATTTTTAGTTTTTAAATAGCATTTTTCTAGTTTACCTTTTGTCTAGCCTATCTGCTAACTTTTAACTAATATTTAAATAGTTTGAACTTTTAGCTAGGATTTTTAACTACTACTTTTAACTGTTACTTAGCGTTTT
>JBBPBX010009677.1:0-59564 GCA_038048925.1 Garcialebias charrua | reverse complement strand
TATATATATATATATATATATATATATATATATATACAGTATTTTCTGGTGTATAGGTCGCACCTGTGTATAGGTCGCATTGTCCAATTATCACCAATAGATTGGAAAAATCCCTAGATAGGTCGCACTGGTGTATAGGTCGCACCTACGTTTAGCTCTGCTGCAAATGTCTGCCACAGGAGCGCACAGCAAGGCTTTTAAGAAGATTAACACTTAAAAACAATTATTTGTTTGATAAAAATTATAGCAAATATATGTCTGAGCTGAACTTTTCCTTAATAAATGAACGTAATTGTGAAATGAGCTGGATTTAAAAATTTGTTTCACCGAAAGTGATAACAAGCCATATATAGGTCGCACCTGTGTATAGGTCGCAGGCCTTGAAAAAACCATAAAAAGGTGCGACCTATACACCGGAAAATACGGTATATATATATATATATATATATATATATATATATATATATATATAAATTTGACATGACAATGGGTTATAGTGTAGGCAGTACCACGGTACCTACCAGTGACACTGGTAGGTACCGTGTCATATCCATACCTCGGTACTGATGCTTCTGAGCCCTGTTGTTGGGGCAGTCTTTGCCCTGCATGTTGAAATTGATGTTGGTGCGGATGCAGCGATTATTCAGAGGCTGGACCGGGCGAACATTATCACTCATGCTCAGGAAGATCTGAGATGGCTGGTTCTGGCTCAACAGCCGCAACGAGTGCATCTAAGATAGATTAAAGGACAGAAACAGAAAGTATGCAAATGCATTATGGAATTTTTTTTCCACTGCATCATACTCAATGTGCAGCATTAGACAGAAAATGTGCAAGATTCCTTTCCTAGCTGATATGTTTTTCTGGAGAAAATGCTCCACTTTGACAGCAAATCTTGATCTGAGCCGTTCAGTCCCCGGTAGGAACTGTGTTTCAGGTTTGGGTTGGGGGCTCAGCCTCACCTGCATTCGTGTAAGGTACACTGGCTTGTTCATCAAGATCCATGTGGCTGTCTCGAAGCATGGAGGGATGGTCATTGATCCTTCATATGTGATAAAACTATTCGTTTCTGGGTAAATCTCCTCAATGTTCAGGCCGGTTAGAAGATATGCATCATCTGTCATGAGAACAGCAAAGAAGAAATATAAAAACTTGAGCAAACAAGCAATGAGAGTATTGTTCAATGTATTGTTCTTTGAATTGAAAAAGCCTCCTGGATAGGAGTCGAAACGTTTTCTGCAACAAATAAAGTCCAGTTGATCTTGTATTGAACGCCTTTTTGATTTTATCATGTCCTGGACGACTGAGAATCTTCACCAGCATATTGTTCAATGAAATACACAATCTAAAAGAAGTTAGTTACTCTGTTTCATTCAAACATTGTTTGATTCTGACCAGACTGACAAGCTAACAACTAGTCTGAGTGGGGCAAAGACAAAGGAATTTTTGCCATCTTAAAACCACTCCACATTCAACAATGTCATACAGTAAATGGATGTTACATTACATGGTTATTAATGTTTTAACAATTGTTTTATTTTATTTTTAAATAAAGCACAAACAGCAGCAGCAGCTAGGTGTAGCACTTCCTTTGTAGCCTACACCATGTCCTGCAGGAATATTATAAGATTTTCTGTCAGAATAGCTGTGTAATGTGAACATGATGGCTGTGGTAAGGTTTTAAAAAAATCTCTATATGTTATGAAATGAGACAAGAGCTGTTTTAAGATGCATACATTTTACTTCGTTTCTGGCCCCATTCAAAAAAGCTAACAGATTGTTGAATGGGGCATTTAAGTGTAGAACCTTTAATTGTCCCGTCAGAATTAAACAATTTCTTCAATCTGGAAATGTTCAAAGAATTGTTTAGAACAGGCAAGTAAGTAAGTAATTATTAACAACTTTTCCACTGAATAACAATATCTTAACTATCTTTTTAAAACTGTTAAATTGAATAAGCATAGTATTAAAGAAAAAAATATACTTTAAAAAATCTAACACAAGTTTGGGCACACCTAATCATTTAAAATGAATGAGCGCTGAGCCTTTTTAGAAGTGTTTTACTCTAGTTTAAAAGGAGAATTCAGGCATATAGGCCTTTAATATGCAAATTGTGGGTGTAATGGCACAAGTCACAGATCATTATACCTTAGTATGAGGGACACTGGCACAACAGCATAATGAAATATATTTCAAATGCCCACTGAAATTATTTTTAACCAGACACCAACTATCCCAGAAGTAGAAACAAAACAAAATTAAAGCTGTATGCTGGTGAAGATTCTCAGTCGTCCAGGACATGATAAATCAAAAAAGACGTTCAATATAGAAACAACTGGACTTTATTTGTAACAGAAGACGTTTCACTTCCCATCCGGGGAGCTTTTTCAATTCAATGAGGAGACAGTGAGAGAGAGAGAGAGAAGTTATAAGCAAGCTGAGCCACTGACACACACCAACCTATGTAAATTGGAAGCTAACACACACACATACTTGGGATAACACATGCCTGTGACCCATTCAAAGTTCAGTGTGTGAAAGCAAACCTTACAGAAAACACACACATTTTTACATACAGTAGGATGTGTGTGTGTTTTCTGTACTCTAGTCGGACCACTTTTTTCAGTAACGAGTAATCTAACGGGTTGCTTTTCAAAATCCAGTAATCAGATTAAAGTTACTTATCAAAATTACTGTGCATCACTTTTTTTGTCATTTTCTGTAGTACTGTAATTTAATTTATTTCCTCAATGCGTCTCGGGTCGGGGAGTGATAAAAAAAGACTCAAGGAGGGATGGTCACTTGCTACGGCTGTGAAACCTGACACCACAAGGCTGACTGAAATGTAAACACGGAGGTGCTCACGGATGGAGCAAGGAGGAAGTGTTGTCTAGCTTCAAAAACACTGTGAAAACAATTATTTGTATGCTAAAAATTATAGTAAAGATGTGTCTGAGCTTAACCTTTCCTTAATAAATTCGCGAAATGGTCAATGATCAACTGGATTTCAAAAAGTAGTTCGCTATAAGCATGTGTGCGGGTGGGACGGGGTTGGCTACACAGAACAACGGCTTCATTTCTTTAAAATGTAACAAAATAAACGCTTAAAAAAATAAATTTCTTAGCCAACATTATAGCACAAGTGTTCCTGAGCTTAACCGTTCCTTAATGAATTCACGTAATGGTCAAATCTGCTGGATTTAAATTGTTTCGCTTTGACGTTTTCCAAACGGTAGGGAAAATAAATTATAAATAAATCAAATTTTAGCTCAAACATCTCATACAGCTAATGGGTTGTAAATATCCATCCAGGGATTACTTTCTGTAAGATTCATTCAAATCTGTAGTGTGGTTCTGGAGATATTTTGCTAACAAACACTAGTTCAGACCTACCTCCAGAGTTCAGGAGGCCGGGCTGCGACAGAGTCAGTCCGAGCAGAGGAGGCTTTTTTCGGACACATGAGCTGGGAACGGTCGGTGGACCCTAGCGGCCGAAAAAGGTACTGCTGCCCCTAGCGGCCAAAAGTGGTAATAAAGTAACTTAGTAATCTAACTTAGTTACTTTCCAAATCAAGTAATCAGTAACTTAACTAAGTTACTTTTACCAAGGACTAATCAGTAACTTAACTAAGTTACTTTTTCAATGTAACTATGCCATCACTGCCCGCAAAGTTGTCAGTGCTTCTCGCGGTGGCCATCCTCAAACTTGGTGGTGGACACCCCGGGTTAGGGAGGCTGTCAAGATGAAGGAGTCCTATCAGTCCTTGTTGGCTGTTGGGACTCTGGAGGCAGTTGAGGAATTCTGGAGGGCAAAGCGATCTGCAGCCATGGCTGTTGCTGAGGCAAAAGCTCAGATGTGGGAGGAATTCAGTGAGACCCTGGATAATGACTCTCGGTCGGCTCCGAGGAGATTCTGGTAAACCATAAGGCGGCTGAGGAGGGGATAACATTGCTTTACTAACTCTGTGTTCAGTGAAGGTGGGGTGCTGTTGACTTCAACCAGTGATGTCATCGGGAGGTGGAAGGAATACTTCTCAGACCTTCTCAGTCCCACTGGTATGTCCTCCATGGAGGAAGTGGATTTGGGGGACTTTGGGGTTGGTCTGACTGTGACTGAGGTTGCCAAGGTAGTCAAAAAGCTCCACGTGGCAAGGCTCCGATGGTGGATGAGACTCGCCCTGATTTTGTAAAAACTCTAGATGTTGTAGGGCTGTCTTTGTTGACACTCCTTTGCAACATTGCATGGACATCAGTAGTAATGATGTGTTTTGAGAAATATGTTGTGTCCCTCTTGAAATCAGAGATAAATCCTGGTCTAGATCCTTTCCAGTTTGCTTATAGACTGTAAATGACTACTAAATTCTCCTTGTTCATTGGTCCAACAGTGACATCTAGTGGTTAATTTATGCTTTTATTTTCTAAAGAACGTTAGATTTTCCTTGTGTATTCTGTGGTTGCCTAGCAACATCCTGCGCGATGAGACTGTGTTAGTTTATGAAGAAACCCAGAGAAAATCTTCAAAATAGCGCCCTCGGAAAGCAGAATGAGGTACAAATATATGTAGTTGTGATTTGTGATAAGAAATGTTATTTGTTTATGTAAGAAGAAGTAGAACGTCATGGTTTATTTGTTTAAAATTGAAACTGTAACGAGTTAAAGGACCCAATGTATTCTTTTGTGTATAACTGAACATTGAAATGTTGGTTTTATACATGTCCAACGGTTCTGTATTATTTTGTTTTATACTACAGTTTTCACGGTGTAAATGAGAAGAAAAGTCAAGATTAAACTGCACCCGTTTGAAACTCCCTGCGTCTGGCTGTTCAATCCGAGAGGCAGCTACAGTGAAAACTCACTTGCTAGAGACCAAATCTTTCTGCAGTGAAGCTAACACCATCCCATCTGGAACTAAGCTATCTCCTCTCGCACCAATGATCTCTCACAGGCAAGATAAAACACAAAGTTAAAATGGACAATCACAGGAACAAGCTCACAGCATAACTGAATTGACGTAATGCCAAGGGATAGTTAAAAAGTCTCTTGTGAATCCAAAGCAGTTACAGAATAAAATGTCACTTCCAACAGAGGAAAAAGAAAATCCTGTTGACATGCTACTCAAGTCTAGTTCCAGAGAGAGAAAACTAACAGAAAAAGGCCAAGAGATGCACATTCCAGAGAACAAAAAACGTGAGAAAGCGTTTCACAAAGTTTATGATTCTTGGACGTGGGTAGCCAGAGAAACTAGGAAAAAACTAAAGGCCCTCTGTACATTAGAAGAACTCAATGGTTTAGAGGAAAGCATCCAAGCTAAGTATGATGCTGTAAGACTGCAGTATGAACCCATTCTACGTAACAGTAACACCACAGCAGAGATTGTCAAAAAGATGGAAGCCTGTGTTACACTCACAAAAGAAATCTGTGACCTCATAAACAATCGTACAGAAACCATTGATAAAGACTGTAATAGCCATCTTGAGAAAGAAAGAGTAAGAGAAATATTAAACAAAGATGAATATGGATCTACCGTATTTTCCGGTGTATAGGTCGCACCTTTTATGGTTTTTCAAGGCCTGCGACCTATACACCGGTGCAACCTATATATGGCTTGTTATCACTTTCGGCGAAACGAATTTTAAAATCCAGCTCATTTCACAATTACGTATTTGCACATATTTGCTATAGTTTTTATCAAACAAATAATTGTTTTTAAGTGTTAATCTTCTTAAAAGCCTTGCTGTGCACTCCTGTGGTAGACATTTGCAGCAGAGCTAAACGTAGGTGCAACCTATCTAGGGATTTTTCCAATCTATTTGTGATAATTGGACAATGCGACCTATACACCGGTGCGACCTATACACCAGAAAATACGGTATCTTTGGTCACACTCAGA
The DNA here is from genome assembly GCA_038048925.1 of Garcialebias charrua. Classification (NCBI taxonomy): domain Eukaryota; kingdom Metazoa; phylum Chordata; class Actinopteri; order Cyprinodontiformes; family Rivulidae; genus Garcialebias; species Garcialebias charrua. The sequence continues at coordinate 53,674 of JBBPBX010009677.1, read as the reverse complement.
CCGAAACCATACGCTCATCAAAGTCATCAGAGAGTTCAAGCAGACATTCCAGCTCATCTAGTACTAATAACAGCAAGGCAGATGCACAAGCAGAGCTTGCTGCTAAAGTGGAGCAATTAAAGGCCACAAAGGAAATTCAAGCACAGCTCCAAAAATTAGAAAATGAATGGAAACTTAAAGAATCAAAAATGCTGTCAGAAATGAAGCAAAAGGAAGTGGAAATGCAACAACAGCTGGAACAAGAAAGAGCAAAATTGCAGCGGTTAAAAGAAGAAAAGGAAATAGCTGTAGCAACAGCTCGTGTAAGAGCATATGAGGAATTTGAACACTATGGAAACAATGTTGAAAAAATAGAAGATATTAATTACAGAACTAACCCTGTCTTCTCTAGAGATAAACCCTGTTTCAATCCAAATGCTACATCGTTTCAGCCTTACCAATCAGCTCCTGAGGTGACAATAAATCCAGAGACATCCAATCTAGTTGAAGCATTTGCCAGCTCATTAAGTATGTCGCTTGCCAGTCCCTGAACACACAGTATTTAGTGGGGATCCTTTAAGGTTCACTGACTGGAAGATGTCATTCATGACTCTTATTGACAGAAAGCCCCTCCCAGCAAGTGAGAAGATGTTTTACCTCAAAAATTATCTTGCTGGAGAGGCACACAAAGCTGTTGAAGGTTTCTTTTATCGAGACTCAAAGGGTGCATACACTGAAGCATGGAAAGTCCTACAAGACAGATATGGAAACGCGTTTATTATACAGAAAGCTTTCCGCGACAAGCTTACAAGATGGCCAAAGATCAACGCAAATGACTCTCTTGCACTACGTGAGTTTGCTGACTTTCTCCAAGGCTGCAAAGAAGCAATTCCACATGTCAAGGGACTAGACATCCTCAATGACTGTGAAGAGAACCATAAATTGCTCAAAAAATTACCTGAATGGATTGTTCGCAAGTGGAGTCGAATAGTTGTGGAAGAACTTGATGAATCAGGTGATTATCCAGATTTTAAATACTTCACAGAGTTTTTGAGCAAAGAGGCAAAAATAGCCTGTAATCCCATCACCTCACCGTTGTTGGGAAATTTCAAGTTTGCAGATGACAGAACACCAAAGAGAACCAACACTTTCAACACAAATGCACAACAAAAATGTTCCAGTCAGGAGACACAAGATACAAATAGCTGTAAACCAAAATCGCCTTGCTATGTTTGTAAAAGTGAAGCACATGGCATCACCTGGTGTCCTACTTTCGCCTCAAAGAGTGTTGAAGACAAAAGAACATTTATACATGAAAATCGGCTCTGCTTTGGGTGCCTGAGAAAAGGTCATATGGCCAATGATTGCAAGAGACGACACACATGCAATATATGCAGACGTCGTCATCCAACCTGCTTACATGAAGAGAAGAAGGAAAGACCTGTGGAGACAATAACAAATAGCTCAACTTCCACAGAAGAACATGCAAATCAAGAAACACACAGAGTTGTGTCCCATACATCAACACAGCATGCTTCTGCCACCACCAGTATTGTGCCAGTACTTGTGTCTTCATTACAAGAGCCACACAGGGAAATACTAACATATGCAATGCTGGACACACAGAGTGACTCAACATTTGTGTTAGAAGATGTCATTGACAGACTAAATGTGGATTTCCATCCAACAAAGTTGAAACTCAGTACTATGACTGCTGTCGACACAGTTATTTTCAGCAAGAGTGTTCATGGTCTGCAAGTTCGAGGACTTAACTCAGAGAGTTACATCCAACTACACCAAGCTTACAGCAGAGACTTTATCCCAGTAGACAAGTCTTCTGTCCCAACGAAAGAAACTGCATTGATGTGGCCTCATCTCAGAAGCTTGGCAGATAAGCTACCACCCGTTCAAGACTGTGATGTAGGACTTCTCATTGGATACGACTGTCCAGCTGCCCTAGCTCCACTTGAAGTCATAACAGGTGACAAAAACCAACCCTTTGCACAAAGATCAGAACTAGGATGGAGTATAATAGGCTCATCAAACCCCCACCTAGACAGACAAGGAAGTCAAAGCTTTGTGCATCGGCTCACAGTAAAGGAGCTAGCAATCCCATCAACGACTGACATCTTAAAGGTCTTAGAATTGGATTTCATGGAGAGAAGCTATGAAGATAAATATGTGTCTCAAGATGATGTTAATTTTATACAGTTTCTCAGCAACAACATCACACAGAAAGATGACGGGCATTATGAAATGCCTCTCCCGTTCAAAGGCTGCAGCCCACCTAAGCTACCAAACAACAAAAAACTAGCCTAAGTTCGCCTGCAGTGTCTTAAGAGGAAACTAAAGGCCAACAAACAATACTATGAGCAAAATAAAGCATTCATGGAAGAAACCATAAATAAAAGTGATGCGGAGCCTGCCTCCACAACCTGTTCTGAAGGAGAAACAGAATGGTACCTTCCACATCATGGCATCTACCATCCCAGGAAGCCAGATAAGCTGAGAGTTGTTTTTGACTGTTCAGCCAAATTCCATGGTGTTTCGCTTAATGACACATTGCTCACCGGGCCTGATTTAATAAATCCTTTGTTAGGAGTGCTATGTCGCTTCAGGAAAGAAACCGTAGCAATAATTTGTGACATAGAAAGAATGTTTCACCAATTTTCTGTCACTCATGAATCTAGAAATTATCTTAAATTCCTTTGGTGGAAAGAAGGAGATTTTGAGAAAGAACCACAGGAATACAGGATGACAGTTCATCTCTTTGGAGCTGCTTCATCTCCAGGATGTGCCAATTTTGGACTAAAGCATCTGGCACAGCAGCACAAGACGAACTATCCTCAAGCAGCCACATTTATTGAGAATTTTTTTTATGTGGATGATGGCTTAGTTAGTGTCCCATCAGTAGAGGAAGCCAAGAAACTGATCGCTGAGTCACAAAAGTTGTGTAAAAAGGGAGGCTTACGGCTTCACAAATTCAACTCAAACAAGGAAGCTGCTCTCGCCTGCTTGGATCCTTCAGAAGTAGCAGCAGCCATCGAGCCACATGGTTTGGATCCAGCCTCATTGGAGCGTGCACTTGGCATTCAATGGTTGATAAAAAATGACACCTTCATTTTTAACATCGGCTTAAAGGATCAACCTTCTACCTGTCGCAGCTGCTTGTCAATCATTGCTTCACTATATGATCCTCTCGGATTCATTGCTCCATTCAGCCTTAGTGGAAAACTTATTCTTCAAGAGATTTGTCACAGAGGCATAGGTTGGGATGATCCTCTCCTGGAAGATATAAAGCCACGGTGGGAGAAATGGATAAATGAACTACAGAGACTGAAAGAGATCTCAATTCCGAGATGTTATCATCCCCCTGACTTTCACAATGTTGTCAGAGTAGAGCTGCATCATTTTGCAGACGCCAGTTGTGTAGGATATGGTGCATGTTCTTACCTGAGATACATAAATGACAAGGGTGAAGTCCACTGCAGTCTTGTGATAGCAAAAGCAAGAGTCGCTCCCTCAAAGATCACAAGTATCCCAAGATTAGAACTTGCAGCAGCAGTGGTTTCTACAAAGGTCAGTGTTATGCTAAGATGTGAACTTGATATGAAGATAGATCAAGAAATTTTCTGGACTGACTCACGGGTTGTACTAGGGTACATCAATAATGATGCTCGCAGGTTCCACATATTTGTTGCCAACCATGTTCAACTGATTAGAGATAACAGTGATCCTAATCAGTGGCATTATGTTGAAACCTCAGAAAACCCAGCCGATCATGCATCCAGAGGTCTATGCGCTTCAAATATTCATTCAACAAACTGGTTACAAGGACCAAGGTTTCTTTGGGAGCATGAGTTACACCTAACACCCAGCACTCCAACAGAATTGCTTGTTGGTGATCCTGAAGTAAAGACAATTCAGGTGCTTGCAACTGAAGTCAAAGGCAGTAATGACATCCTCGAACGCCTGAATCGGTTTTCCTCTTGGACAACACTTCTCAAGGTGGTTGCAAGAATCAAGAGACTAGGTTCAAAGCAACAACATAGCAAACATGTGACTGTTGAAGAGCATGAAAGAGCTGCAGAAACTGTGATCAAGATAGTTCAACAACAAAATTTCCCAAATGAGGTAAAGATGCTTGAAGGTGAAAAGAACATTCCAAATACCAGCGCTCTTTACAATTTCAATCCCATCTGGTCTGAAGGGCTTCTCCGCGTGGGTGGGAGATTGAAGCAGTCATCTCTCTGTCTGAAAGTCAAACACCCAGTAATACTACCCAACAACAGTCATATTACTAAGCTGATTGTGTCACACTACCATGCTAAGACATGCCATGGTCGAGGACAGACACAAATTGAGCTTAGAATCAATGGATTCTGGGTCATTGGTGGGAGCAAATTGGTAACCAAGCTGATACGCGATTGTGTTTTGTAGAAAACTTAGACGACCAACGGAAAAGCAGAGGATGGCTGACCTTCCTAAAGAACGTGTTGAATCCTCTGCACCCTTCACATATAGTGGCATGGACTGTTTTGGCCCTTTCATTGTGAAGAAAGCCCGCAAAGAATACAAAAGACATGGCCTAATTTTCACATGTCTCTACTCTAGAGCTGTCCATATCGAAATGCTCGAAGATTTGTCAACTGACTCATTCATAAATGCACTGAGATGCTTTATTGGCATTAGAGGAGCTGTACGACAACTGCAGTGTGATCAAGGCACTAATTTTGTTGGTGCCAGGAATGAGTTCACACAAGCACTGAGACAATGTGACACTAAGTTACTAGAAGTTTTCTTGGAGGATAAACAGTGTGAATTTGTTTTCAATTCCCCCTCTGCCAGCCATGCAGGTGGTGTCTGGGAAAGACAAATCAGAACTATCAGAAACGTGTTGAATGCTACCTTCGCACAATGCTCAGGCCGACTTGATGACGCATCCCTCAGGACATTGTTATATGAGGCCATGGCTATTGTCAATAGCCGTCCATTGACAGTGGATGGAATCAACGATCCTCAAGCATTAGAACCCATAACACCAAACCATCTCATTATGATGAAATCTAAGGTTGCTCTCCCTCCCCCTGGAGTGTTTGTCAAAGAAGACCTATATGCCACAAAGAGGTGGAGGAGAGTGCAGTATCTTATTGAACAATTCTGGAGTCGCTGGAAAAAGGAATATTTGATGAACATTTCCATGAGATAGAAATGGCACTCAGCTCAGCGCAATCTCAAGAAGGAGGACATTGCCATTATCAAAGACGATAACCTTCCAAGAAATCAGTGGCAACTAGGACGAGTGGTTGATACTGTTCAAGGCAGTGATGGATTGGTCCGTCGAGTCAAAGTTCAAGTCGGGGAACGAAAGTCAAATTCTTCTTCTAAACCTTCAATTATTGAGAGGCCAATTCAGAAATTAGTTCTTCTTTTGGAAAATGGATGAGGAAAGATGAACAACTTTTGTACAGTTTACTTATTTCATGATAGTTTTATGCAAACACATTCATTTAGTAGAGTTAAAAATTCTGTTCAGTTCATTCACTCTTTGTGTAGTATTACTTTGTTCATTCATTGTAACAGGATTTGGTGGGAGTGTAAATGACTACTAAATTCTCCTTGTTCATTGGTCCAACAGTGACATCTAGTGGTTAATTTATGCTTTTATTTTCTAAAGAACGTTAGATTTTCCTTGTGTATTCTGTGGTTGCCTAGCAACATCCTGCGCGATGAGACTGCGTTAGTTTATGAAGAAACCCAGAGAAAATCTTCAAAATAGCGCCCTCGGAAAGCAGAATGAGGTACAAATATATGTAATTGTGATTTGTGATAAGAAATGTTATTTGTTTATGTAAGAAGAAGTAGAACGTTGTGGTTTATTTGTTAAAAATTGAAACTGTAACGAGTTAAAGGACCCAATGTATTCTTTTGTGTATAACTGAACATTGAAATGTTGATTTTATACATGTCCAACGGTTCTGTATTATTTTGTTTTATACTACAGTTTTCACGGTGTAAATGAGAAGAAAAGTCAAGATTAAACTGTAACCGTTTGAAACTCCCTGCCTGGCTGTTCAATCCGAGAGGCAGCTACATAGACAGATGATGCCATTAATGGTATCACACACCTAACTCTTAAACATCTTGAAAACCCAAAGGCCTATGCCCATCTTCTGTTTATATCTAAAAAAGCTAAGTCTGGTCCTCTGGACATAAAAAAAAGTAAAAACAAAGCAAAAAATTGTAGAAACGTTTCGTCTTTCGTCAAAAAGACTTCCTCAGTCTCCTCCCCGACTCCCTGAGTCGAGAGGCAAAGCTCTCAATTTACCGATCGATCTACGTTCCCACCCTCATCTATGGTCATGAGCTTTGTGACCGAAAGAACGATATCTCGGATACAAGCGGCTGAAATTAGTTTTCTCTGCAGGGTGTCTGGACTCTCCCTTAGAGATAGGGTGAGAAGCTCAGTCATCCGGGAGGGACTCGGAGTAGAGCCGCTGCTTCTCCACATCGAGAGGAGCCAGTTGAGGTGGCTCGGGCATCTGGTTAGGATGCCTCCTGGACGCCTCCCTGGTGAGGTGTTCCGGGCATGTCCCACCGGGAGGAGACCCAGAGGAAGACCCAGGACACGCTGGAGGGACTATGTTTCTCGGCTGGCCTGGGAACGCCTTGGGATTCCCCCAGAGGAGCTGCTCCAAGTGGCTGGGGAGAGGGAAGTCTGGGCCTCCCTACTTAGGTTGCTACCCCCGCGACCCGACCCTGGATAAGCGGACGAAAATGGATGGATGGATGGACTTCCTCAGTCTGAGATGCTGTATTCAGCTCAGTCTTATAAATTGCACCCTCTCACAGTGGATCAACCAGTTGGCTGATGACAGCCGAAACCAGCTGCTCACATGATCAAGGAGGACCATCAGCCTAACGATCCATCGATCCATCACGGCTTGTTCGCGCTCGTTCGGGCTCCTTCATACCTAGTTAATAACTAGTTGTGTAGTGTATCCATATCTAGGATTGTGGCGGCACTGTTTAATAACTGCTGCGGCTATGCACACTTAACCCCATCTTAAGGACGGGTGTGCGTCAATTGCGATGTTTTTGTGCCCTGATGCAATGACGATGCCAATAAAGATATATTCTATTCTATTCTATCCACAGGGCCTGTAGAGGAGGAACCCACCCTATTTTTGGGACCTGCTTCACTGGGAGGTCTGGTTCTTCTAGGGTCCAGTTATGACATCAGCGCAGTGTTGGTCACTGATTGGTCAGGGGGCGTATTCCTAGGTCGGAGGGCGGAGATTCAGTCTTCCACCGAAATCCAATCCTCCATTTTCTTTTTCACCAGCCAAAATAGACAACAAGTCAGAGGAGCATGTTTTTGAGTATTTACAAATGGTGAGTGTTTTCTAACGTTCTCTTAATAAATGTACTTTAATGGTCTAATCTGCTTGATTTAAATCTAGTTTCGTGCTCGTGCACGCGCACACGCAGATGACGAGAACCAGGAAGAAGGCACGCGTTCGTTAATCTGAAATTTAAGAATAAAAAGTACCTAAAAAATTATTTGTTAGCTCGAAATTATAGCAGAGGTGTGTCTCAGTCTAACGTTTTCTTAATAAATGTACTTTAATGGTCAAATCTGCTTTATTTAAAACTAGTTTTGCTGCCTCGGTGCTCCGTGTACGTAAAGCCCGAGATACACTCATGCGTCCTCAGGTACGCCACCATACGCGCGCATTTTGTGCGCATGTGTTTTGCTGATATGCTTCAGCATATGTCAGAAACTATCAGCTTTCTAAACGCTCGCGTTCTCCTTGTTGTAATATGAGCAGCTGCACACGGAGGGGACTCAACTGAGCTCGCTGATTGGTTACTTGCTGACACGCCTACTGAAATGATTGACAGCCAGCTCATGTAGCGCCTTGAAGACCGCGGCGGTGTTCATGCGGTGTTTCTACTATATATGTTGTAAAAAGTTCTCTCAGAAATAAAAATAATAACAGGGAGTGCTTTTCCTGCAGCACACAGCCCACCAGGGATATTTAAAACATCGCCGCACCCAGGTAGGACCTGAATTCATTCATTTCAATCATCGAGTGAACGGAGGAAGAAGCGGTTACTTGACTTTAGGCAAAAAAACAAAAGAAAAGGCCCGATCAGCGATAAAGAAGGGGAATTTATTTAATTTGTGTAACATACAAAACAGTCCGGCGCCGGGGAAGTTTATGTTCAGACACCGCGCATCGCGTATGCGTAGTAAAAAAATACTTTTGCGCGTACGTGCCCTGAGGAGCTACGCGGGGCTACGCTTTTGCCACAGCGTACGTACGCTGCGTATAGGCATATCGTGAGGACGCTCGAGTGTATCTCGGGCTTTAGCGCGCATGCAGAGGGGGAGAAACAGGAAGCAGGAACGCGGCTCTTTTCTCCTACATTTTTAACAAGAAAAGCACCTAAACAATTATTTGTTAGCTCAAAATTATAGCAAAGGTGTGTCTCGGTCTAACGTTTTGTTAATAAATGCATTTTAATGGTCAAATTAGCTGCATTTAAATAATTGTTGTGCTACCTCGGTGCTCCGTGGACGCGCGCGCGCGCAGAGGAGGAGAAACAGGAAAGAGGAACGCGGCTCTTTTCTCCTAAATTTTTAACAAGAAAAGCACCTAAACAATTCTTTGTTAGCTCAAAATTATAGCAGAGGTGTGTCTCAGTCTATCATTTGCTTAATAAATGCGCTTTAATGGTCAAATTTGCCGAGGTGTTGCAGCTGCTTTTGGTTCAGTCAGAATGAATGGAAACGGTCATATCTGTCCAAAAATGGTTTATAAATATGTGAAAAAATCTATAAATATGTCACTTTGGCCTATAAGTCCCAGGGCATGTAAATTTAGCTAAAAACAATTACTTACAGGCTGAAAAATACAGTAGTTATTATTTTTCTCCCTCTCTTTTTGAATTGAACATGATTTCAGTGGTGAATTATTTTAACTAAACTGTTGTATTTTCAAGTTAGATCCTCTTTTTCAACCTTGCTCTCGACGGAGGCAGTCGCAACCTCTTCCCTCTCCTGTCCTTCCCCCCCCCCCTGCTGCTGGCAGCTCCACAGATAAGCACCTCGAACGCAAATTAAGATGGATTGGAGGTTTGGGCATTCGATTCTACAAACAAGATCTCTACAGAAGGAAGGCACAAGGGGAGCCTTTCCACCCTCACAGAGTGACGGAGGATACGCCATGCGTGGATTCCTGGGTGCTCTGGGGAGGTGAAGCATCTTGGATTATATTGGATTATGATGCAGCGCTTTGCTTTTTTTGGCGTTTGTGGAGCACTGGTCTATCGCAAAAGGGGGAGACTTCAGCAGGACTTAACTGCCTGGAGCACCCGACGTCTGGTCTGCGCCGTGACCTCGAGAAATCAGCTGTTTGTGAGCTTATCCAGAGGGTGAAACAGATCACCCACGGATTTGGACTCTGGACGTTGTGGTCAACATCTGAAATCAGCGCGAGCTTATCCAGAGGGTGAACAGATCACCCTCGGATTGGGACTCTGGTCAGCTGTGGTCAACATCTGAGGTCAGAGCTTGGATCAGTGGAAAAAGTCCCGAATTGGATCATTTTGGAGCAGAATCGCCCTTACAGACTGAAGGTCACAGAAAATACAATGTGTGCCTGATGTGAAAATATTTATAATTCATATCTGACTCCCTTGGAAACAGCCTTGGGAAAGGCTGGATATCTAATCTCTCCTGAGATGTGCTTACTGTGGACAAAATAGCTGCTGTTGTGTTGTCTGCTCCCCCCCGGAGAACTTTTCTATGAGTGTTATCGGAGGCATCCGGAATGTATCATGGACAGAACCTCCCTGCCTCAGTCTCATGCAACAGTCCTAAATGTGCTTATGATATGGTTTTTACTGGATCATGCGGTGTCTTGCAGACAAAATGTGATTCATTTTTTTTTTAATATCAACGCTGTAACCCCCATGGTTTCTTTCCCTGTTTTCCCACATTTGACCTTCATCCAGACCGGATGAGAGAGGCCGCGCTGAAGAACATGTCATGTGTTTTGACAAGGCAGCAGCTTTTCACACTCCTGGATGACTGTGAATACATACGCTGTATCGGTGAAAACTGGTGCAATGTTAATAAAAGCTCTTGAATCTTGAATCTAAAGCTGTGGGTGTGAGAAGGATGGGACAAGTAATGTGTGGTCACTGCACTTTTAAGCAAGTATGTCATCACACAAACATTCAAAACTCGATAATTACAGATAAAAGCATATGATAATAATGTTTAGAGGAGATTATAACAAATTTTTTTTGTTGTTTGTCAGATGGGGATGTGAAAACAGCCAGCCAGACATATTGTAGGAGCCATATAAAGGATTTAAGTTTAAAATAAATTTTTATTTTGTTGCTTGAATTGATTCTGTGATTTACAGTTGTAGTTCTGCTGTTTGAAGAAAAGAAGCATTTGGAATTCTATGCTGTTGAAGCTTATGACGTGGTGCCTTCTGATTGGCTGTTTAAAAGGATTTAAAGATGACGTAAGCATCCATTTTGTTAGTAGAAGTCTGGCACCCGAAGAGTAACACAGTCTTTTGACCGTCACTTTCTATTTGTTTTGAATCTGTATTGCCTTTTTTGTGTGTATCTTTTTATTAAGTTCAGTAAAGACACAAATATAATCGCTGGATTCAAGACCTCCTTTTTTAAGAAATGTGTCACGTATGAAAGAGCTTTAAGGGACTAGTGAGAGCTTCTGCACTTACATCAAGTCAAAAGACTGAACATCAAGTCAAAAGACTTTCTCATTCAGACTCTTTCAAGACCAAGACAGAAAGGAAAGAGGACTTAGGACAATCAAAGAGTCGACTCCAACAAGGACCCCGCCGGAGTTGAAAAAATAAAAGCCGTGAGCGCCGCCATTAAGAGCGACAGAAACTTCAGGTTGGTTGCTAAGCAACAAAAACGGTTGGTTGCTAAGCTAACAGGCGAACGGAGCCAGCACCTCCATAAACCCCGTGAACTATGAAATAGAAATCCTACACATAAAGGAACTCTTTCACACACGTTTGTGTGAACGTTTTAGAAGAGTAAGAAGCTGTGGAAGCTCATAGTTTGTGTGTAAAGATTTAAAAGTAAAATAAACGGGAAAAGATGGCGCACGTTGTTGAAGTTGCGGCCGTTGGCCAGAAGAGGGATCCAAAGCCCACAGAACGAGCTGTTGATGAGAAACTCATCAGATTAAAAGGAGCCAGAAGAGGAAAGCTGTCACAGTTGACAAAAGAGAAGAATAACATTGAAAGATTGAAACAAAATGAATGCAATATTGATTTTATAGATGAAGAATCTTTACCAAACTTTGTCAAATGCCTGGGAGAGTATAAAAACATTAATGAAGAACTATGTGAACTGTTAAATGAAGAGGATAAATGCAAAGACCAAGATGTGTTCGAGCATAGACATTCTGAGTTTAAACTTTTCATACAAAGCATTATACAATGGATAACGATGTAATATGCCCTCCAGAGGATGATGTTGGTCCACACAACAGTGTTTCAAAGGCTAACTCAGTTGCAAGCAGTACATCACAAGGATCAAGTACAAGTTCAACGCGGCTGAGAACTAAAGCAGAACGTGAAGCACTCTTAGTGAGAGCAGCAGCTATGAAAAAGAAAGAAGCAATTCAACTAGAAGAAGCCCGTCTAAAATTTAGAAAAGAGCAACTAAAAATTGAAACAGAACTTGCTATTTCAGATGCAAAATTAAAGGTGTATGAAGAGTTTGAAGACGCTCAGAAGTCTGAGGTTGATTCTTTTCAAGCTATTCCAAAATTCAGAACTGAGCCCGTTCATTCTGCAGATAAATCAGAAAAACAAGAAACATTCTCAGAGGATGGGCAACAGGCAAATCTCAACCCTCCCGTACCAAAGAAGTCTCCTTCAAAGAGCACTCCAACACACGTCCAGTGTTCTGATGCTTTTTCAGCTGATCTGTTTCAGGTTCTGCAGCAACAAAATCACCATACTGAAATGCTCATAAAACAGCAAGGCTTGTCTCGACTTCCTCAGAGAGACACTCCAGTATTTACGGGTGACCCCCTTACCTACAGATCCTTCATAAGAGCCTTTGAGCATGCCATAGAGAACCAAACTGATAGCCAACAAGATCGTTTGTATTATCTAGAACAGTTCACAGGCGGAGAACCACTGGATCTTGTACGTAGTTGTGAGCACATGAAGCTAGACAGAGCTTATAGAGAAGCAAGGGTTTTGCTTGATCGACACTATGGAGAACCATTTCGACAGCATATATAAAAAAAGCTATGGAATGGCCTCAAATAAAACCAGATGACAGAAAGGGGCTGAATACATTTGCATTATTTCTGATTGGATGTTCCAACACATTAAACGATGTGGACTACATGAGTGAAATGAACAACCCAACAAACATGAAAAGCATATTGTGCAAACTTCCATATAAACTGAAAGAAAAGTGGAGAAGTCATGCTTACAACATTAAAGAAAGAAAAGGAACACCAGCCAAATTTCCTGATCTTGTAGAGTTCATCTACCAACAAGCAAAGATTGCCAATGATCTGTTATTTGGAGATATTCTTGATGTCACTCCAGATAGTCAGAGTGGTGCACAAAAGAAATTTGACCAAGTTAAAGGCCTTTCAAAGAGAAACAGTTTTGCTGTGAATATATCTCCTGCTGAAAAGGATGCAACAAAGAGTCAACATGATGAAACTTCATCATTCAAAACAAGTGCTTTTCAAAGCCCGTGTCTTTATTGTAAGGACAACCATGCTTTGAGTGTCTGCAACAAAATTAAAGAAAAGCCTTCGAAAGACAGAATACAGTTTTTGAAATCACAAGGTCTTAGTTTTGGGTGTCTAACTGCAGGTCATCTATATAAAGACTGTAGAAAAAATGCCTCGTGTTCTGACTGTTCTCTTAAGCACCCCACTATTCTACATGTGTTGAAGCAGGACATTGTGTCAGAAGAAAACAACGTTGATGACAACCCACAAAACACAAGTGAAGTTACAAGTGCTCTTGTGTCTGCTGGTTGTAAAGGTGAAGTCACTGGGGCCGGAGAAAATGAATGCATACTTCCCATTGTACCTGTGCAGATAAGACACAAGAAAAACAGGAAGATCATTAAGACTTATGCATTCCTGGATCAAGGTAGCACAGCAACCTTTTGCACCGAGGATCTTGCGAATAAGTTAAATATTCGTGGGAAAAAGAAAGAAATCCTTCTTCGCACCATGGCACAGGAACAGAAAGTCTGTAGTTATGTTCTTACAGATTTAGAGGTCTGTGGTCTCGATGAACAAGACTTCATCACGCTGCCAGATGTGTACACTCAACCAGACATCCCTGCAACAAGGAGTAATATACCAAAAGAGCAAGATTTGGAGAGATGGCTTTACCTGAATCAAGTTCATCTTCCCAGACTAGAGTCAAATATTGGACTTCTCATTGGTGCTAATGCTCACAAGGCTATGGAGCCATGGAAGATCATCAACAGCCAGAATGATGGACCATATGCTGTGAAAACAGCTCTGGGCTGGGTGGTAAATGGACCAGTCAGCAGATGTCAAGGTATGGACTTATGTGTCACTAAAAAACAAGATTTTCTTGTCAATCGTATATCTGTATTGAACATTGAAGACATGCTGGTGAAGCATTACAATGCAGATTTCCCAGAGCGACAGTATGAGGACAAACAAGAACCATCTCAGCAGGATAAGCAGTTCATGCATGCTGTAACTACACCAGCACAGCTCACAGATGGTCATTATTGCATCAAGCTGCCTCTGAAAGATGACATGAGACCCCTTCCGGCACCAGAGACGGATGAAGAAAAAGACAGAGTCCCAACACCTCACTCTCCTCCCAAGGAGAAAAAGAGTGAAACAAAGAAACATCGTGCCGACTCAGATGAAGATGACGACGAGCATGTTCATATGAAAAAACACAAAAAGGAGAAGGCAAAGGAGGCAGGAAAGCATAAAGAAAAAAGAAAAAAGGGAAAGAAAAAGAAAGCAAAGAAGGATGCTAGTGGCTCAACCAATCTGTTTAAATATCCAAAGAAATTTTATAAAAAGACAAAGTTGTTACAATCTTAAAGGGACAGAGATATTCATCAAACCACAATTCAGAACCAGCTTAAAGGGACGGTCTACCTCAATTCAGGGAGTTCGATTGTGGAATGCTCTGGAGAGTGATGTTAAAAATGCAAAATCAATGTGTACATTTAAGAAAAAGGTCAAAAAGGACTTGCTCAAAAACTATATATGATGTAACTTAGTGTGTTTGTGTATTACACTTATGTTGTACTTATGATGTAGCTTAGTGCGTTTGTGTATTACAGTTAGAAAAATTAAGTAGTTATTCATTTTGTGACGTAGTTTGTGTATTACAGTTAGAAAAAATTAAGTAGAATTATTCATTTTGTGATGTAGTTTGTGTATTACAGTTAGAAAAATTAAGTAGAATTATTCATTTTGTGACGTACTGTAGTTTGTGTATTACAGGTGGAAGACCACCTCTTCCCCTGCTGCTGGCAGACCTGCCTGTTTACCTCTGCTGCGCCCCTCACTTGCCTGCCTGGAGATATAACTCCAGACGACGGGGGAAACGAGCTGGTCGGCTGGTGAAGCTGAAAGCCCTGCGTGCTGCATCTTCCTTTCCAGCTGATGGTCATAATTTCCATCGCCAGCTTCCCACGTGCCCGGACCAGGTAAACAACGGGAGCTGGCGGCCGACGCAGCTCATTATAGAAAATCTGTGGCCACTGGCGCGCGCTCACTCAACTACTGCTCGAACCACCTCAGATAACATTAGGATGTGTGTGGTCAATGCAAGATCTGTCACCAACAAAACTTTCAGCCTCAAGGATTACTTTCAAGAACATGATTTGGACTTTTTTTGCATCACAGAGACTAGGATGTTGTCGAGTGAGTCCTACGCCTTGAAGGAATTATTACCACCAAACTGTCGGTATTTTAACGACCCGCGACCATCAGGTCATCGTGGTGGTGGATTATTAACAATAATCAAATCATCTTTTGACTATAAACATCTGCCCATCCCAGTTTCCTGCTCCAGTTTTGAGCTGACTGTCTTTGAACTCGGCCATTTGCCTGTGACTTTGTGTTCTTGTCTACCGCCCACCTCGGTCTAAGGATTTCATCAATGAATTTTCTGATATCTTGGCTGAAATCACACCAAATTGTGATCATGTAGTCATTGATTTTAATTTGCACGTGTGCTGTCATGTGAAATGGTAAATGGTAAATGGAGCTTACTCTGATGCATGCTCAATAATCCAGGTAGAAAAATCTAAAAAAGCTAAGTCTGGTCATCTGGACATTCAAAAAACAAAACAAAGCAAAAAAAATGTAGAAACGTTTCGTCTTTCGTCCGAAAGACTTCCTCAGTCTGAGTTGCTGTATTCAGCTCAGTCTTATAAATAGCACCCTCTCACAGTGTTGCACAACCAGTTGGCTGATGACAGCCTGAAACCAGTTGCTCACATGATCAAGGAGGGCCATCAGCCTAACAATGGATCATTAGCACCCTGATGGTTGTTTGCTATTCACAGAGGGCTGAGTGATACTAGCAATCACAGCATTGTAAGAGGGAGACAGTTGAACCCGGATGCCTCTACCCCGGTTTAATGATGGACGGTTTCTTTTCACAAAGATGGCCTCCTTTGTAAATGGAGCTTATTTATATAGCGCCTTCCAGCCCCCTATGAGGGGCCCCAAAGCGCTTTACAATACCAGCCATCCACCCATTCATACACACATTCATACACGGTAACGGTAGGCTACCATGCAAGGCGCCAGCCAGTCCTACCGGGAGCAACTCTGGGTTAAGTGTCTTGCCCAGTGACACAACGACACATGGTGTGGGAACTCGGGATTTGAACATCCAACCTTCCGATCGGGGGACGATTGTAATTACCATTACGCCACGGCCGCCCCATGTGAAGCCCATGGTTAAGGATTTTTTAGATTTATTGGACTCATTTAATCTAAATCAACATGTAAACGGTCCCACCTAAGAGCAAGGACATGCACTGGACCTTGTTTTAATTCGTGATGTGACTGTTACTAATCTTGAAATCGGTGACAATGTGTTTTCAGACCACATGCCAGTCTGGTTTGAGTTCACCCTCCCCCAAGTAACTCCTAACCTGTGCATTCCTGAACATAGCAGCTGGGCCATTAACCATTTAACTGCTGTATGTTTCACTGATGTTTACAACTCTGAAAAGATAATTCAGCCCTCAGTGTTTCTCTCCACCACTGAGGAGCTGACATCCCAGTTCAACTCTGTCTGCTTAAAGGCTCTGGATCAGGTTGCTCCTGTTAAATATGGAAAAACAAAACTCAGAGTAGAACCTTGGCTGATAGGCAGCAATGCAGGAGGGCGGAGTGCAAATGGAGAAAAGACAGGGTGCAAGTCTCTTTTCAAATACTAAAAGAGAGCTGGCGCCATTATCAGAAAGCAGTAAAAAATGCGAAATCCCAAATACTTTTCACATATCATTGCCTCAAACTCACAATCCACGAGTTCTGTTCTCCACCTCACTGAACCATCACCCCTGGAAGCCTCGACTGAGCTGTGCGAGAGCTTCCTACATTTCTTTTTAGAGAAAAACTGCAACCACCCAGGCTCTCATTTCTCCTTCAACTCATGTTCCATCCATCACCTCAATCTGTTGCTCTATTTGACCATTTTGAACTAATCTCTCTGTCTTCTCTAGAGCAGGTCATGTGCAGCCTGAAACCATCTGGTTCCCTTTTGATGTGGTCCACCCTAGGCTACTAAAGGAGGTTTTTCCTGCTCTAGGTCCCTTCATTCTTGCTATTGTAAATAGCAGTTTATCTACTTGTGTGGTGGCAAAAACATTAAAGCATGCTACTGTTTAACGTCTCCTGACAAAAACCAAACCTTGACCCTTCAGTAGTATCTAACTTCCGGCCTGTCTCCAGACTCCCATTTGTTTCTAAACTTCTAGAGAAAATGAAAATAGTCGAGTCCCAGTTGAAGTGCTTCCTGGAGGATCACGCTGTCCTTGAGTTATTCTAATCTGGCTTTAAACCTCTCCATAGCACTGAAACTGCCCTACTATGACATCTTCTTATCCACAGACACTGGTGACTCTGTGCTGCTTGTCCCATTGGACATTACATCTGCTTTCGACACCAATGACCATGAAATCCTCATTGCTAGGTTGGAGCAGTGGGTGGGCATCATGGGGTCAGCCCTCAATTGCTTCAGATCCTACCTCTCTGACAGATCCTTTTGTGTTTCCATCAACAATTTTAGTTCTGCAGTGGCAGCACTTAAATGGGGGGTTCCGCAGGGGTCCATCCTAGGTCCTCTCCTATTCTCCTTATACCTACTGCCACTTGGTGCTATTTTCCGGAAACACAACATACCTTTCCACTAGGGATGTGCCGATCGATCGGAAACCGATCAATCGTCACCGATAATCATTAAAGCGGATGTGATCGGCTTTTGCCTTCAATTACCGATCACAGAGCCTGTGATGCGAAGTTTGCTAACTGCAAAACGTGCGACGAAAAAGTACCTCGTGGAAGAATTTCAACGAAGTCCTTCAACACAACAAACCTAATTCGTCATTAAAATGTTTTAATACGTTTTAATAACTTACCAAAAGCCGTCTGCCAGCGCCGCCATAAGCAACACCTGTTAGCATGTAGCCCCACCGAGTAGCCCCACCGAGTCCGCTCCGCTGCGCAGTTACGGGCAGTCCAGTTTAGCTGCGGCTTCAAAAAGGCTGTCGGCTTTGTTATTCCAAGTTAGCTGGGTGTCCCCCGATATCTTCTGCTTCCAGTCCGACATCGAGGCGAGCTCCAGGAACCTCTGATCGCACAAAGCCGGCTGTCTGCTGCAGGTCCGGTTTAGCATGTTAGCCTTAGCTCATACCATGAGCTGCTGTAGGAGCGCTCGGCGGAGCGATCGTGGCTGCTGCTCCAGTCCTGAGACATTCACAGAGTTCAGGGAGTGTTTCCAGTTAATTTATCCGTATGAGGCATCCTCTTATGGGAGAAACAGTCCTCCAAAAGCCGAGTGCCGAGTGTGGAACTGAATGTAAAATGGCGGAGGCGGTATTTCCTGGTTCTTCTTCTTCTTCTATAGAGTTGAATGGCGGTTGGCGAACTCATATTAAGCGCATTACCGCCACCTGGTTCCCGCAGGAAGTTGTTCAAAAAAGCACGAAATTATTTAAAAATAATAATAATGATACTTTACGTATTTATAAAGCCATTTGTAAAAACAGCCAACAGTGCAGCTTTAAGTAGCAAATGGGGTATTTTAGTTTTTTATATGAAGTAATAGATGTGTTTTTTTTAAACAATAAAAAACCTTTTTTTTTATTGAAAGTTAGTAAGGTAAACATTTTTCTTTGATAATGCAGTTGATAATTACTTTTATTTACTTTGTTCTCTGAAATAAATTAGTAAAAATATGTTTTTGTCTGAATTATGGTGATTTTATGGTTCTGAAAATAACATGAGTGCTGCTTCTGGCTACAAGATCTGAAAAGTTTTCAGATCTTGTAGCCAGAAGCAGCACTCATAAATTACAGGTAAGCCATTTGATCGGTGATCGGTGATTGGTTTATGTGATCGGCTCACATATAGGCAATCGGTAATTGTGATCGGTATCGGTGATCGTCACACATAGGTGATCGGTATCGGTATCGGTTTCAAAAAACCTGATCGGCACATCCCTACTTTCCACTTCTACGCCGATTACCTTCAAATTTACTTCCCCCTAAGACACAATGGTACATGCTCTATTCAACCTCTGCTCGACTGCCTGGCTGACATCAGGGAATGAATGGCTTTAAATTTCTTAAGTTTCAATGAAAAGAAGTCTGAAGCCATGTTGTTCCTTCCCCATGACACAATCATGAACCACTGCATCGACCTTTCTGCTCTAGCCCTGTCTGAAAAACAAAAAGTCACAAATCTGGGAGTGATAATGGATCCATCCATGAAACTCAACAGTCATGTAAATATGATTGTTAAATCCTGTTTTTTTCCAGCTGAGGCAACTGTCTAAGCTGAAGCCCATATTATCCAAAAATAACCTGGAGACAGTCATTCACAAATTTGTTACATCTAGGCTTGATTACTGCAATTCACTCCTGTTTGGTATCAGTCAGACCACCATTGCACAATTACAACTGGTCCAGAACGATCAGCCTGATTTTAAACCAGTACAGGCAAAAGAGAGCACATTGCACCAGTCTTGGCCTCCCTGCACTGGCTACCGGTTCATCTTCGAATCCAGTTCAAAATTCTCCTGTATGTCTACAAATCGCTGAACAGTCTCGCCCCAGCCTATCTCACTGCTTTGCTACAGCTGTATGTCCCACGACGTGCTCTGAGGTCAGCGGACCAAGTACTTTTAACAGTTCCAGGAACTCGTCTTAAACACAGAGGAGACAGGGCCTTCTCTGTAGCAGGGCCCAAGACTTTGGAACGAGTTACCTCTGCTCTTCAGACAGGCCCCCTTCCTCTCTGTTTTCAAATCCTGTTTAAAGACCCATTACTATTCTGTTGCTTTCAACACCAGCTGATCTGTGTTTGGTTGTTTTATTTCTTATCTGCAACGTTTTTATGTCTAACTTTTGTACTTTGATGTGTGTGTTGCCTGTTGTTTGTTTGTTTGTACAGCACTTTGGTTGGGCTCAAATAAAATGGTATGGTATGGAATTTACAAATGCTTCTGACGCAAATGGCTAACACGTTGCTAACCAAGTACACATATGGTGTGATATACTGTTCAATGTGCACTTAACTTAACTCAATCTTGGTGTTTTGTGTTAACAAGAGGATATAGCATTTATAGTTCTATGATCATTTGGATATATTTGTACATCAAAATACACATGATAGTTAGAATTTGAAGTAATAATAATAAATTCAATTTATATCGCACTGAAGGTACAAACAAACGTGCTGTTATTTTAATATTACTATACCGCACTTCAATAAGAAGTTGAAGTATATATACTGTATATTGTGACAATGTATTCAGCATTTTGCTAGATTATTGTGATTCTGGGGTCATGATGATGGGGCCCTTGAAGATTGTTGCCCAGGTACAGCAAAATGTTAATCTGGCCTTGCTTGTGCATACTTGGAAGGATTTTAATGAAACTATCAGAATTTAAGCATTGGATGGAGATTTACAACTGATTATCATTTGGAGTCACCCCAATCCAAAATGTCTGCTACAACTAAGCGATCAACAAATCAACAAATCAACAAATATGGGAAATGGCTGTAGCTGGGTCAATATACAGATTCTGGGCTAATATCTGAAATGGTAGTAGCTGGGCGCTATTGCCATTTTCAACATATACTCTGAGCACTAACATATCTCTCACAATCTATAAATATCCTTGGAGATAGTCCATAAAACTTTAAAGGGTTGATAAGTATGGCTAAAACACAATAAATTCTCATCTAAAATGATTGTGGCCTAAAAAAAGGAATGAAAGGTGGTTGGTGTTCCATATTCCTTGAAGAAATAGTAAGTCTTTAGTTTGTAGAAGTATCTGTAACTTCAGCAAACTGCTTTAAGCTAAAAGTGACTCATTTCTTTATTTAACCACCGTTAACATCCACTTGTTTCAGATAACAGTGTGATGCACAGTTCAGGATTTCTCATTTGACTGGTTGGTGGAGATGGTTTAACCCTTGGATTACTGCACACTTGGACTTACTTTTATATGTTATTCTTGTGATGGTGTCTCTATTCAGCATGCGGTTCAGGAGGGAGTTTGATGTCTCAGCAATCTAGATAAAAGGAGGAGAGAGAAGAGGAAAAAATGAAAAGGTTCAATTGTCCTGTAATTAATTAAAGCCATCTAAGCAGGACTAAGTCTACAGAGGACTTAATGTAACCAGGTACAAACAAACGTGCTGTTATTTTAATATTACTATTTTTTTCTTTATGCAACCCCAAATCCAAAAGAGGTGTGACTTTGTATAAATTATAAATCAAAACAATTTAAAACATTCAACACTTGCTCTTCTCAAGGGCGGACGTCTCCTCTCGGTCTCCGCTTTGCTTTTGCTTTGTCTTGTCTGTGAAACTGTCTGAGAGCCTCTCTTCTACAAAATCTTCCAAATCATAACTTCTTCTTCTTCTTCTTCTTCTTCTTTTGGCTCTTCCCTTTTCAGGGGTCGCCACAGCGAGTCATCCTCCTCCACCTCACTCTGTCCTCTGCATCCTCTGTCCTCACTCCAACTACCTCCATGTCCTCTCTAACTGCATCCATATATCTCCTCTTTGGTCTCCCTCTTTGTCTTTTTCCTGGCAGCTGCATTTCTAACATCCTTCTACCAATATACCCACTGTCCCTCCTCTGGACATGTCCAAACCATCTCAGTCTGGCCTCCCTAACTTTATCTCCCAGTTGTTTAACATGTGCTGTACCTCTGATGATCTCATTCCTGATCTTATCCATCCTTGTCACTCCTAAGGAGAACCTCAGCATCTTCATTTCTGCCACTTCCAGTTCTTTCTCCTGTCTTTTTGTCAATGCCACTGTCTCCAGACCATACAACATAGCTGGTCTCACCACTGTCTTGTAAACTTTTCCTTTGACCTTTGCTGACACCTTTTTGTCACAAATCACTCCTGAAACTTTTCTCCATCCACTCCATCCTGCCTGGACTCTCTTCTTCACCTCTTTACCACATTCCCCATTTTCCTGGACAGTGGACCCCAAGTACTTGAAGTCCTGCACCTTTGTGACCTCTGCTCCTTGTAGCCTCACTGTTCCACTGGCCTCCCTCTCATTCACACACATGTACTCTGTCTTACTACGGCTGACTTTCATTCCTCTTCTTTCAAGAGCATACCTCCACCTCTCCAAGTTCTCTTCCACTTGTTCCCTGTTCTCACCACAGATCACAATGTCATCTGCAAACATCATAGTCCATGGGGATTCCTGTCTGACCTCATCTGTTAGTCGGTCCATCACCAGAGCAAACAAGAAGGGGCTCAGAGCCGATCCTTGATGCAATCCCACCGCCACCTTGAAGCTATCTGTCACTCCTACAGCACATCTCACCACTGTCCTGCTGTCCTCATACATGTCCTGTACCAGTCTAACATACTTTTCTGCCACTCCAGATTTCCTCATGCAATACCACACCTCTTCTCTTGGTACCCTGTCATATGCTTTTTCTAAATCCACAAACACACAATGGAGTTCTTTCTGACCCTCTCTGTACTTCTCTATCAACATCCTCAAAGCAAAGATGGCATCTGTGGTGCTCTTTCTTGGCATGAAACCATACTGCTGCTCACAGATAGTCACATCTTGTCTAAGTCTTGCTTCCACAACTCTCTCCCAGATCTTCATTGTGTGGCTCATCAACTTAATTCCCCTGTAGTTGCTACAACTCTGTACATCACCCTTGTTCTTAAAAATGGGAACCAGCACACTTCTTCTCCATTCTTCAGGCATTTTCTCACCCTCAAATATTCCATTAAATATTTGAGTCAAAAACCTCACTGCCATCTCTCCAAGACATTTCCAAACCTCCACTGGTATGTCATCAGGTCCTACTGCCTTCCCCTTCTTCATTCTTTTCAGAGCTTTCCGGACTTCACCCTCACTAATCTTTCCCACTTCCTGGTCCACAGTTTCTATTACCTCCACTCTTCTTTCTCTTTCATTCTCTTCATTCATTAGCTCCTCAAAGTAATCCTTCCATCTTCCCATCACACTCTCCTCACTTGTTAGAACATTCCCATCTTTAATAAGCCTAACCTGCTGCACATCCTTTCCAGCCTGATCCCTCTGTCTTGCCAATCGGTACAAGTCCTTCTCGCCCTCTTTAGTGTCCAGTCTCCCATATAACTCATTGTACGCCCTCTGCTTTGCCTTAGCTACTTCCCTCTTTGCTCTATGTCCCATCTCCTTATATTCCTGTCTCCTCTCTTCAGTCCTCTCACAGTCATATTTCTTCTTGGCTAATATGCTGGTGAAGATTCTCAGTCGTCCAGGACATGATGAAATCAAAAAAGGCGTTCAATACAGGATCAACTGGACTTTATTTGTTGCAGAAAACGTTTCGACTTCTGTCCAGAAGTCTTTTTCAATTCTGAATGGAAGCTGTGAGAACGAGAAGTTTAAGCCTGTATAAAACTTCTCGTTCTCACAGCTTCCATTCAGAATTGAAAAAGACTTCTGGACAGAAGTCGAAACGTTTTCTGCAACAAATAAAGTCCAGTTGATCCTGTATTGAACGCCTTTTTTGATTTCTTGGCTAATCTCTTTCTTTGAATGGCGTCCTGCACTTCACTATTCCACCACCAGGTTTCCTTATCATCCTTTCTCTGTCCAGATGACACACCAAGTACCTTCCTACCTGTCTCTCTAATTACTGTTGCTGTAGTAGCCCAGTCACTTGGAAGCTCTTTCTTACCACCCAGAGCCTTTAACAGCTCGTCTCTGAATTTCTCACAACATTCTTCCTTCTTTAGCTTCCACCATTTGGTCTTCTTCTCTGATTTTACTCTTTTTCTCTTCTTCACAACAACAGTCATTCTACACACAACCATCCGATGCTGTCTGGCCACGCTCTCCCCTGCTACAACCTTACAGTCTCCAATCTCTCTCAGGTTTCCTCTTCTACACAGAATGTAATCGACCTGTGTACTCCTTCCTCCACTCTTATAGGTCACTCTATGTTCCTCCCTCTTTTGGAAATAGGTATTGACTATAGCCATTTCCATTCTCTTGGCAAAATCCACCACCATCTGTCCTTCCTGGTTTCTTTCCTTGACACCAAACCTACCCATCACTTCCTCATCCCCTCTGTTTCCTTCACCAACATGTCCATTCAGGTCTGCTCCAATCACCACTCTTTCCTCCCTGGGAATACTCTCTATCACTTCATCCAAATCTTTCCAAAATTTATCTTTCTCCTCCTCATCACATCCAACCTGTGGAGCATAACCACTTACTATGTTTAGCATCAGACCTTCTACTTCTACCTTTAGACACATCACCCTATCTGACACTCTCTTCACCTCTACTACATTCTTTGCCAACTCCTCCTTCAGGACCACCCCTACTCCATTTCTCTTTCTATCCACACCATGGTAAAACAGTTTGAACCCTGCTCCAATACTGCGAGCCTTGCTGCCCTTCCACTTGGTCTCTTGGACACATAAAACATCTACCTTTCTTCTCTGCATCATGTCAGCCAGCTCTCTACCTTTGCCTGTCATTGTCCCCACATTTAGAGTTGCAACCCTCAGTCCTACATTCTTCACTTTCCTCCTCTCCCTCTGTCTCCTGACACGTTTTCCTCCTCGGCGTCTTCGACTAACAGTAGTACAATTTCCGCCGGCACCCTGTTTGTCAACAGCACCGGTGGCGGACGTTGTTAACCCGGGCCTCGACCGATCCGGTATGGTTTCACTTTGATGAACTCGCATTATGGTTTTGGCAAGTGTTTTACATCAGATGCCATTCCTGACACAACCCTCACCATTTACCCGGGCTTGGGACCGGCACAAGAGATACACTGGCTTGTGCTCCCTAGTTGCTGGCTCCCTAGTGGCTGGCTCCAAATCATAACTATGGACTTCAAATTGGTCAGTTGGTCCCTCAACACAACTGATAACATTTCTTCAAAGAGAAGACAGGCTGTAGGCTAACCGATTTGCCCTGTTGGCATGCATACAGCTAGATATCTCATAGACTTGGAAGACTTGATGCCGTGGCTATCTCTGCTGTCATCTGTAGATCTTAAGGATGCATATTTAATTGGATTTATGACAACTGGTTCCTGCTTTTTGGATTTGGATGGGTCCTGGTCTATCAACACAAAAGGAAGACGTCGGCAGCAAATCTGAACTGGTCAGGCTGCCTGCCTTACATGATGGCTTGGTTCATGTCTCGAAAACTCAGACTTTTGGATGAATGGATTAGATCTCGGGGATTTTCTCAGGCATGTTCCATTGGTATGATCATTTTAATTTGGACCTTTCGGAAGCGAGTGGACCGACACAGACTGAAGGTAGATGTCATTAAAGTTCTGTCTGTTCCCAAAACAATTGTGTTTATCTGACATTTGGCTCCCCGACTGGCCTTAACAGGCCGTCTTATCTCAACACGCCTGAGAAGTTTTGTAAACCTGACGCTCTCACCCTCCCAAACCTGCTACTGAGGAATTCCATAGACTTTTCAGAGGAGCCCAGCTGACTGAATGTGTATGACATTCAGTCATCATTTCAGGACTCTGGATTTGCCTCTGGCCGTCCTCTGCAGCTCCCCCCCTCCTCTGAGTGTGCACAGATCTCTACAGAGGGAACTACTATATGAACAGAGTGTTTGCTATCTGAACTCTGCAGTCCCTCTGCGAGCTGGTTACTAACCGCCTTTGAGTACTCCACACCCCCCTCCCCCTCTCTGCGTAATGTCGGCATCATTATGTGCTTGTGTGCAAGATGTTTTTTCATTACCACATTTTTGATCTTCAGATGTCAAACATGTGTTAGGAATTTCTTTTGTCTCCAAACCCTATGTGCAATTTTTTTAACGCTTTTATTGTCTGTCCAACAGATCTCACTTGTAAATGAGTATTCAACGCTCATTGTGACTAATCTGTTTAAATAAAGGTGTCAGGCTGGCGCCATCTACGGATGGCACCGTCTGCATTTCTTATCAGTCATCTATGTTAGTTTTATTTAGTTTTATTTAGGTACTTCTAGTTTGGTCCATGGTTGTTTACTCAGTTTAATTTCCAGTCCTGGTGTAGCTTTAGTTTATGTTTCAGGTGTTTGTGATTATAGATTGTTTACTCAGTTTAATTTCTTATTAGTCATCTGTTAGTTTTATTAGTTTTCCTTGTCCCCTGCCCTTGTGTTTTGTTCTTCGTCCTTGTGGTTCCGTGTTGCCCGCCGCCCTTGTGGTTCCTCCCTCCGCCCGCCCTGGTTTTTGGGGTTGTTCTTTGGGGTCGCCTGGGGGCGTCTTTGAGGGGGGGTACTGTCAGGCTGGCGCCATCTACGGATGGCACCGTCTGCATTTCTTATCAGTCATCTATGTTAGTTTTATTTAGTTTTATTTAGGTACTTCTAGTTTGGTCCATGGTTGTTTACTCAGTTTAATTTCCAGTCCTGGTGTAGCTTTAGTTTATGTTTCAGGTGTTTGTGATTATAGATTGTTTACTCAGTTTAATTTCTTATTAGTCATCTGTTAGTTTTATTAGTTTTCCTTGTTCCTGCCCTATTCTTTAATTCTAGTCTAATCCTTGTTTGTTTATTATAGTTTGGTCCATGTTTGTTTACTCAGTGTAGTTTCTAGTCCTGGTGTAAAGTTTCAGCTTATGTCTCAGAAGTTTGTGAATGTAGATAATTAGGGCGTGTATATTAGTTTGCGTGCGTGTGTGTGTGTAAGTGTCGGGCCATTCGTCCTGTTCCCTGGTGTCGTGTCCTTGTGTCCATGCTCAGCTACTGTTTCTTGGTTACGTGAGTACCTCCACGTCAGTCCTTGAGTTCTAGTGTTTTGCACCAGTTCTAGCTGTGGTCACCAATTCATATGAATCACTGCCATGTCTGTGCTTTGAGTTTTTGTGATTACTGCCACGTCTTTGTTTGTACTTTTGTGATTAAACATTTTTGGATTTTTATACTCGTGCCTCCGAGTGTCTGCCTGTCTGCACAACTGGGATCATCCTCAACCACACGCCAAATCATGACAAAAGGTTGAATAAAAGAAAAAAGAAAGTTGCAAAATTCATAAACTTACATTTTATTCACAAAGGACCATGAACCTGTCACAGTTTTTAAACCAAGTACTGTACATTTATACCCTGATACATGCTCAATAATCCAGGTAGAAAAATCTAAAAAAAAAACTAAGTCTGGTCCTCTGGACATTCAAATAACAAAACAAAACAAAGCCGAAAAAAGCAAAATAACTGTAGAAACGTTTCGTCTTTCGTCCGAAAGACTTCCTCAGTCTGAGATGCTGTATTCAGCTCAGTCTTATAAATAGCACCCTCTCCCAGTGGAGACCAGTTTGCTGATAACAGCCGAAACCAGCTGCTCACATGATCAAGGAGGACCATCAGCCTAATGATGGATTGTTAGCACCCTGATGGTTGTTTGCTATTCACAGAGGGCTGAGTGATACCAGCAATAACAACATTGTAAGAGGGGGACAATTGAACCCGGAGGTCTGTTTAATGATGGACGGTTTCTTTTCACAAAGATGGCCTCCTTTAATCCTCTCTCAAACCATCGTTCCTCTCTATCAAGGATATGAACATCTTCATCCCTGAAAGAGTGACTGCTGGCCTGGAGATGAGTGTAGACCGCAGAGTCCTGGCCTGATGATGTTGATCTTTTGTGCTGGGCCATCCTTTTGGCCAGTGGCTGTTTAGTTTCCTCGATATAAGACTGATCACAGCCCTCCTGACACTGAACAGCATACACAATATTACTCTGTTTGTGCCTGGGGACTGGATCTTTGGGATGAACCAGTCTTTGCCCTAATGTATTTTGAGGTTTAAAAGCCACTGGGACGTTTAGAAAATAACGTCTCAGTTTCTCTGAAACTCCCACAACATACGGAATGACCACTGGTCTGGGTCTGGGTTCCTTCTTTTCACCTGATGGCTGGCTGGAGTCCTGTTTGGGTTTCTTCTCTGCTCTGAGGATGGTCCAGTTAGGATATCCACATTGCTCTAGAGCAGTGGTCACCAACACGGTGCCTGCGTGCACCCGGGTGCCCCCAAGGACCATTTGAGGTGCCCCCAGACCTGTTCTGAAAATAGAACAACTCACTACTAAGCTGAATTTAAAATGTCATTTTTATCCATCCATCCATCCATTTTCTTCCGCTTATCCGGGGTCGGGTCGCGGGGGTAGCAGCCTAAGTAGGGAGGCCCAGACTTCCCTCTCCCCAGCCACTTGGAGCAGCTCCTCTGGGGGAATCCCAAGGCGTTCCCAGGCCAGCCGAGAAACATAGTCCCTCCAGCGTGTCCTGGGTCTTCCTCTGGGTCTCCTCCCGGTGGGACATGCCCGGAACACCTCACCAGGGAGGCGTCCAGGAGGCATCCTAACCAGATGCCCGAGCCACCTCAACTGGCTCCTCTCGATGTGGAGAAGCAGCGGCTCTACTCCGAGTCCCTCCCGGATGACTGAGCTTCTCACCCTATCTCTAAGGGAGAGTCCAGCCACCCTGCGGAGAAAACTCATTTCAGCCGCTTGTATCCGAGATCTTGTTCTTTCGGTCATAACCCAGAGCTCATGACCATAGATGATTCAGTTGTTATTATTTTTTTGTATTTATATATATTTTAAAATGTCTATCTTAAAAATATGTTCTTACAAATATGTTTATTATACATTTTTTCAATTTACGCTTTATTTTTTCTGAAGAGTTTATAAAACTGTTGCCCTTTTTATGACTCTGTACCCACGAAGTAGCTCTCAGTTTCAAAAAGGTTGGCGACCCCTGCTCTAGAGCCTGTCTGGTGTGGGATTTCTCCTTCTGTCTGGCTCCTGAGTTAGTGGGGATGCTGTCTGCTCTGGGATACAGAGTCCTGATGACTCCTAACTTGTGCTCCAAAGGGTGGATGGGAGTCAAACTGCAATCACTGGTCTGTGTGGGTGGGTTTGCGGTACACCTCAGTTTGCAAATAGATAGAGGATATTTATCTAGACTTATCCAGACTTAGCTTTTTTAGAGAGTACAGGGCAGCTGTAGCCTCCTCTGCCTCGGTCCAGTCCCGTCTGCCTCGTAAACCTCGCTCCAAACAATAAGGTCTGCCCTGTAATCTGCTTGCTGCTTCTGCCGTCAAGCTCCTGCTTCTGCCGTAAACCAGAAGTAAAACCGGAACTCGGCATTTCAAAATAAATATTTCAAAATAAAAAATTTTAATGGGAGATACATGTCATAACCACAAAACGTTGTAACTCGAGACTCGTATCGGCCAGTATCAAGTTTAGGTATCGGGATCGGATCAGAGGTGTATCCCTAATATTTAACATGTTAAAATTAAGCTGACTTTGCAGATCAAGGATGTGATCAAGGAAAGAGCTGTTTGCTAGTATTGAGGGTCAAAGCCACATATGCACAGATCCAGGGTCAATTCACCTCACAAGACCCACAGAACACGTAGAGGGGCATTATGTGTATAACAGATTATGAAGGCATAGGTCAGAGTAGAGAGTCAGAGTCAGAGAGTCTTTATTGTCATTTGCACCGCATGTGGTACATGTGATGAAAACGAGATTATGTACACAGGGTCCCGGTTACATCCAACAACAAATGCAAGAGAAAAACAGTAATAACATCTAGGATTAACTAAGAAAAAAAAACCCATCAACTAGTAATACACTAAGCCCTAATGTAATAGAAAGACATCATTATAAACAGCAGCACGAACACGAGTCTGTATGAGCAGATGGTCACAGATGAACACAGCAACAAGAAAACAGATCAGCATCAGCATGATGTGATATTTCACAGTGATTATTCTTATTATTTATATATTCAGGGGAGTGGTGGCGCACAGGTTAAGAAGGTGCGCTTGGGATTGGAAGGTCGCCGGTTCAAGCCCCGGTACCGACAACATCAAAGATGTGGGTGGGATAAGTGAAGCAGTCACACCTGTCTCCACCCTCATCTTCCCCACTCTGGGCCCTTGAGCAAGGCCCTTAACCCACATCTGCTCCCCCGGGAACCCTAGATATCAGCTCTCTGCTCCACACAGAGGGCTGTGGTTGCTCGGTGGTCTGTGGTTGTGTCAGGAAGGGCATCCGGCGTAAAAACAACTGCCAAATCTTCATGCGACTAGATCGCTGTGGTGACCCCTAACGCAGGGAAAAAGCCGAAAGAAGAAAAAATAAATAAATAAAAAATTCATGAGTCTAACAGCCTCAGGGTAGAAGCTGTTCCTCAGTCTAGTGGTTCTACACTTGATGCTCCTCAACCTCCGTCCTGAGGGGAGTGGGGCAAAGAGTGAGTGTGCTGGATGAGTGAGGTCTTTCATGATGCAGGTGGCTCTTTTCCTGCATCTGGAGGTGTAAATGTCTGTGATGGTGGGGAGACTGACTCCAACAGACTTCTGTGCAGCCTTCACCACTCTCTGCAGAGCTTTCCTCTCTTCAACTGTGCAGCCTCCATGCCACACGTTGATGCTGGAGCACAGGATGCTCTCCACTGCACACCTGTAGAACGAGGTGAGAACTGGGCTGCTCAGACCAGCTCGTCTCAGCCGTCTGAGGAAGTAGAGTCTCTGATGACCTTTCTTGATCAGGCTGGTGGTGTTGTTGCTCCAGCTGAGGTTATCATTCATGTGTACACCCAAGTATTTGTAGCTGGAGACCACTTCCACTGCAGATCCACTTATGTTCAGTGGGGTGTGGGTGTGTTTGTTCCTTCTGAAGTCCACAATCATCTCCTTTGTCTTCTTCACATTCATGTGAAGGTTATTCTCTTTGCACCAGCTCTCCAGGTGTTCCACCTCCTGTCTGTAGCTGGACTCATCATTGTTTGTGATGCATCCCACCACCGCTGTATCATCTGCAAACTTAACAATGTGACAGCCTGGATGTGTGGCTGTACAATCATATGTGAGCAGAGTGAACAGAAGAGGGCTCAGCACACATCCTTGAGGAGAACCAGTGCTGAGGGTTATGGTGGAGGAGAAGTTGTGGATCTTCACGGACTGAGGTCTGTTTGTTAATAAGTCTAGGACCCAGTTGCAAGGTGCGGTGGACGTGGTCTCCAGCTACAAGTACTTGGGTGTGCACCTGAATGACTACCTCAGCTGGGACACCAACACTACCAGCCTGATCAAGAAAGCACCTCAGAGACTCAGCTTCCTCAGGCAGCTGAGGTGAACTGGACTGGGAAGCTCAGTCCTCACCTCCTTCTACAGGTGTGCAGTGGAGAACATCATGTGCTCCAGCATCAACGTGTGGCATGGAGGCTGCACAGCTGCAGAAAGAAAAGCTTTGCAGAGAGTGGTGAAGGCTGCACAGAAGCCTGTTGGAGTCAGCCTCCCCACCATCACAGACATCTACAGCTCGAGATGCATGAAGATGGCCACCTGCATCATGAAGGACCCCACTCACCTAGCACACACACGTTTTGCCAGAACCACTAGACTGAGGAACAGCTTCTACCCTGAAGCTGTTAAGACTCCTAATCAGGATTATCACTGTAAAAAACACCGTAATGCCACTTGATTGTTGATATGTGCTTCCGCCTATCCATGTTGCTGATCTTATGCTGCTGATTTATTTTACGCTGCTGTGTTCATTCATACTCATCTGCTCACAAAGACTCATATTTTTGCTGCTGTTGTTTGGCAAATTGTTTTGTACTACTAGTGCTTAGCATATTCTTAGTACAGCATAGTTCATATCTTAGATGTTATCACTGTTTTTCTTTACAATTTATACTTTTGTTGGATGTAACTGGTACCCTGTGCGCACAATTTTGTTCCACCACATGTGGTGTGATTGACAGATAAAGAAACTTCGACTTTGACTTTTGACTTTGATGTAGCGATAACTCGTGGTCTTTCTGACTACCTATTCATGGAGTTCAGGCCTAAACAATAAACATATTTATTACAGAAGAGAAGATTGATGATGACACAGCAAAAATCATGTAAATATGATTGTTGAATCCTGCTTTTTCCAGCTAGGGCCACTGTCTAAGCTGAAGCCCACATTGTCCAAAAATAACCTGGAGACAGAAATACATGCATTCCTTACATCCAGGCTCGACTATTGCAACTCGCTCCTTTTTGGTATCAGTCAGACCTCCATAGCTAGACTTCAACTGGTCCAGAATGCAGCAGCCCACTTTTTAACCAGCACAAGCAAAAGAGAGCACATTAGACCTGTTTTGGCCTCCCTGCACTGGCTTCCAGTTCACCTGATGCCTGGTACCCACTGCACAACTCGAAACGCGCCTGCCGTCCCCTTTTGGCCGCTTGTCAGGGTCCCACCAAACCACTGAAGACCGTCTGATGACGTACACTAGGGGGTAGCAGAGGGAGGGGGTGTAGCTCGTTTTCCGGGTTCAGTTGTTGTGTTAACTGCACCTCTGACGGTCTTTGATGAGATTAAAACATTTTTTTTAATGTTTGGGGTGATGTATGCTGGAGAGAACAGCAGCCTGTCAGACGCAACTGTAAAAATGTCACGTTTCTTACCGGAGTTTGGTTCCAATTCATGGAGGCTCAATCCGGTAAGTTTAAAAAGTCCAAAAAAAGTCCCGTTGTGGTTGTGTAATCAGATAGCAGAGGCTCTCCCGACTGTTTGCTAAACGCGTCAAGCCACCAGAGATCGAATTTTATGGCGTTGGCAGTTCGACGCCGACGCGCGTGTGCGTGTGCAGGCTGCTCCCGCGCCGCTTCGATCAGTTGAATCGCGCCGCTTCCCGGTTCGCCGTGACTCCACGCGTCTCCTCATAGACTTTGAATGTAAACCGGCCGCTTCAGCCGCCCGACAACGGGGCAGTGGGTACCAGGCATTAGAATCCAATTCAAAATGCTTTTGTAGGTCTATAAATCACTATAAAGCCAAGCCATGCCCCCACCCCTCTGCCCCCAAATCCTATCTTACTGATCTGCTGCAGCCGTTTGTCCCACCACGTTCTCTCAAGTCAGCCGACCGGTTGCTCCTCACAGTTCCAGGAACCTGTTTCAAGCGCAGAGGTGAGTTACCTCTGCTTGTCAGACAGGCCCCCACCCTCACAGTTTTTTAATCTAGCTTAACCCTTAGATGCATAAGTGGGGTCAAAAATGACCCCGCGGGTTGTTATTCTTCAAAATCTCTTAAACTAAAAGTTTTTACTCTTCCATATTCCAGGTATTCCTCATAAAACATGTTTGTGACTTCAAGCCATTTTAATTTTTTTAAATGTTTTTATACATTTTCAGAAATTGCAGTTTTTGTGTCACTACCCCAGTTTTGCATGAGTGGGGTCAAAAATGACTATAGAATCTCAAGGGTTTTCTTTGGGAACCTTTGATTCTTACCAACTGTGACTGTCAAGATACATTTTCTGTCTCATTTACACATCTGATACCTGCAGTCTCACCACTAGGAGGTCAGTTTGACATACATGTATTATCTTCATTTACCAACTCCATGATTTTACTGATAGAATATCCTGTTGGTCAACAAAGTAGACACTCTTAGCTAACTACAAAATAATGTTAGTACTTAAGCTAGCTAACATTACACTAGCTTATTAAGCCAGCTGATATTACTGGATTTGTTGTGTAGAAACTCACTGTATTCATAATTCCTTGTAACAAATGCAAACCTGTTGGATAACCTATTATATACTATTATATATATTATATACATATTGTTTAAAAAAATCTGTATGCCTCTTTTATGATTGTCTATTGTTGTTGCTGTTGTTCATTGTTGTCATAGTCCTTTCTTGAAACCAGGTCTCATGTTTGTCTGTTTTATGTTTTCTCCTCTAAACTATCATGGCTATTTGGAGGACAGCGATACCCGAAGACCTTGCTCGAGATATGATCCTGAACGGATGGGATGAAGAGCCCATCAGTGGTACTGACTCGGGATCTGACATCACGTATGTCGAGGATACAGATTATTGTCTACCTGGACATGTCAGGCTGTCTGGAAACCAACCTGCCTCTGCTGAACAAGATCAGTCAGACACGGAGGAGTCCTCTGAGTCCTCCAAAGAGGGAATGGATGTTGTGTCCAACAGAATGAGCCACAAGGGCTCTTACTAGGCAGAGTTATCTCCCACTCAGGCTAAAACACCAAGCCACAATTTACTGAGAAGTCGGTCAGGGCCTGCACCTGGGTTTAGCACCATCTCTCAATAGATGCATGAAAGCTGTTTATCACTGATAGTACTATATATTAGAAAGGTAGCACGGTGGCGCAACTGATAGAGCTGCTGCCTCTCTTCTTCTTCTTCTTCCGTGAGGTTTAACGGCAGCTTACAACCTTCCGGTGTATTACCGCCATGCTGCTGCCTCTAAGCGAGCAGGTCCCTGGTTAAAATCCCGGTCTGGGGGCCTTCCTGGGTTGAGTTGGCATGTTCTCTCCGTGCATGCGTGGGCTTCCTCCGGGTACTCCGGTTTCCTCCGACAGATCAAAAACATGCATGTTAGACTGATTGGTAACTCTGAATTGCCTCTAGGTGTGAGTGAGAGAGTGAATGGTTGTTTGTCTCTATGTGGCCCTGTGATGGACTTGCGACCCGTCCAGAGTGTACCCCGCCCCTCGCACAGTGATTGCTGGACATGGGCACTGGCGACCCCCGTGATCCAAAAATGGAAGAAGCGGGTAAAAGATAATGGATGGATAGTATATGTGACTGGCCGTGGCAAAACCAGGAACAAGTCTCCCCTGGGTCATTTTGAGTTATTTACAGAATCTTAAAGTGTGGGTTCTAAGCTATCCGATGATGCCAAACACATGTCGCTCAAAAAAAAAAATGAAGAAGATACAGCCATTTCAATGTTGGCAATCTGCAAATAAGATTAGGGAGAAAACAGGCTTCAAAGTTTTAGAAGAATGTCCCCATTCCAGAAGCATTACCTGGGGGTGTTAACAATTGCTGTTCATTTACATTAATTTGCGTTAACCCAACCCCCAGAACTGACTGTCAACACAGACTCTGCCTAGGAAGGTGTGCAGAATTTCAGCTTTGCTGGCAAATAGGGGTATGAATCTCTCAGTGTCTGGAGAATTGATTTGATTCCGATTTTTGGTATCACGATTCGATTCAAAATCAATTTTTCGATTCAGAAACAATTTTTGATTCAAAAATGATTTTTCTATTAAAATGGTCATAAATTTAGTTTCAGCTTTGTAACTGACAAGCTGAAAAGAATAAACAACAATGTAAACAAATGGAGCATTTATTTAAAACAATAATTTTAAACTGAGAATATTAAACAACAATGTAAACCAATGGAACATTTATTTGAAACAATAATTTTAAACTGAGAATAACAACAATGTAAACAAATGGAACATTTATTTAAAACAATAATTTTAAACTGAAAACATTAACAACAATGTAAACAAATAGAACATTTATTTAAAACAATAATTTTAAACTGAGAATATTAAACAACAATGTAAACCAATGGAACATTTATTTGAAACAATAATTTTAAACTGAGAATAACAACAATGTAAACAAATGGAACATTTATTTAAAACAATAATTTTAAACTGAAAACATTAACAACAATGTAAACAAATAGAACATTTATTTAAAACAATAATTGTAGGTTCTGTACTTTATCAAAGTTTTTGAATCATTTGATATTCATACCAAAAATACAAACAAATAATACAGGAATGCATTAAATGCTGTAACTTGAATTACCAGTACTGTATTAGGTTAGCTTAGTTGCCTGGATTCCTCTAAAACAATAAAATAAAAATATAGGAACAAATAATTCATCCATCCATCATCTTTAACCACTTCTTCCTTTAAGAGTCATGGGGCTCACTGGTGTCCATGTCCAGTCATCACTGTGCGAGAGGCGGAGGGCACCTGGACAGGTCTCCAGTCCATCACATACAAATAATTCAAAATATACAGACAAAAACAGACTTCAGCCTACCAAAGTGTAGTAACCTTTAACTCAAGCATTATAAGAGGGGGACAATAATGCTGTCATTGCTGGTATCACTCAGCCCTCTGTGAATAGCAAACAACCATCAGGGTGCTAACGATCCATTGTTAGGCTGATGGTCCTCCATCATGTGAGCAGCTGGTTTCGGCTGTCATCAGCAAACTGGTTCATCCACTGTGAGAGGGTGTTAAGACTGAGCTGAATACCAGACTTAGCTTTTTTAGATTTTTGTACCTGGATTATTGAGCATGCATCAGGGTAAAATTAAACATGTTTAAAAATTGATTTTGGAGCATTTAGAATTGATTCTGAATCGCCAGGACTAAGAATCCAGAGTCTTTAAAAAATCTATTTTTTCCTACACCCCTACTGGCAAACTTCCTTTTGATCTTTAAAAAAACAACATTAATACAAAGAATTGTATTTTATGTTATTGTGACATGTTTTACACATTAATAATGTTAATTGTTTTGTTACAGCCCACCCCAAAAAATAAGGGTCACAACTACAGTAGTCAAGTCAAGTCAATTTTATTTATATAGCACAGTTAAAAGGGTCCCCGGTTCAAATCCCGGTCTGGGGGCCTTTCTGGGTGGAGTTTGCATGTTCTCTCCGTGCATGCGTGGGTTTTCTCCGGGTGCTCCGGTTTCCTCCCACAGTCCAAAAACATGCATGTTAGGCTGATTGGTAACTCTAAAATTGACCCTAGGTGTGAGTGAGACAGGTCCCTCTTGTAAATGAGTCCCCGTGGCTCAACGAGGCTAGCCTGTATAAATAAAGCTTGAATGAAAAAAAAACAAACAGATAAACTGTTATCAAGGTGCTTCACACACACAACATAAAAGAGGTTTATGACCATGACTATATTTTGTTTAGTACTTATACTGTTGCAGATAAAACCATATAACTTACATTAGATGAAAGTGTAATTTCTCAGGCAAAATGTGATGCATTTTCCTGTGCTAATTTCAAACCACTATGCTACTACAGCTAGCTAAACATGGCTGACAGGGTTGGGGTGGGTTGTAACACATATTTAGGCCTTATATGGCATTATATTATATTTAGGCATTATAGGTCTACATGTTAAGGAAGATTGTTCTAGTAGAATAATTTACACACATGCACACACAAACAGTATACAGGTGGTCCCCGACTAAGTTGGAAAATGTATGCTAGCGCTACTACGAACACCCATTTTTCAACACAAACGTACTGGTTCATAAACATGCACAGAACTTTGTTTACAAACAGTTAGCTAACACACTTTCATCTAAAAACACATTCCAGTGCTGTATTTTCTGTATGTTCTGTACAACTTTACTGTTCGTTAGTCAGCTCGTAAGTCCGGAACGTTGTAAGTCGATGTGCTCGTAAGTCGGGGACCACCTGTATTTGAGTTATGGTCAGTCACAGAAAGAGAGAGAGACATTTTGTTCTTGTATTGTTCTTTTAATTCAGTAAACCTCTTTTTGAAGCATATCACATGGTGTGGCCTCTGTTTTTGCTTCTTTTGTCTAATTGTTACAACTTACCCCAGCAAGTGTGGTTGTAACAAAGGACCACCATGTATTTGACATGAACTCATGAGGTCTGTGATATTCTTGCAGAGGTTTGAATTGGTGCCATTTGTAGTCAACAAATGTGGGTATTTTGTATAAAAGTTTGAAAACTCTAGCTCAAAAATTCTGTGAGTTAAAGGTGCTGGAGCAAAAAGTGTTACAACCATACCCGGTCTCCCCTACAGGACAGGAATGCACTTTATAAAGTTGATGACACTGGAAAAGTTTGTATAATAGCTGAAGATGTTGAGTAAATTCAGGAGATGCTTATGTTGCATCTAAGAAGGTTAGACAGGGGGAAAACAAAATAAAATAAGGCTTTGCACACACCAAGCTCCTGCACAGACTTATTTTATGCCCCTTTTCCACTACCGGCCCAGAGCGGCCCAGTCTGGTCCGGTCTGGTCCAGTTAGGATCGGATCACATGCACGGTTTTGTCTCCATTCACTATCTGCAGCCCTTCTGTGGGCGGGGTGTAGAATCTCACTCGTCCTACCACGTGGTGGCGGTAGTGTTACCTCAAGCTATTTACTAGCCACCACTAAACGTTAGAAGAAGAACACCCTGCAGAACCTTGTCTTATGGCTACCACTACCGGTGTATGAATGTGTGAATGAATGGGTGGATGGCTGGTATTGTAAAGCGCTTTGGGGCTCCTCACAGGGGGCTGGAAAGCGCTATATAAATAAGCTCCATTTACCATTACCATTTACCATTTGTCTCACCACCTGTTGGCGGTAATGTCCCTTGAGCGATTTAATGCTCTGATCTTACTTTATAGACTTTTCAGCTTGTTTTAAACCCCTGTGTTTTCCATTTTGTTTCTTTATAATAAAGATTATTCTCATATATGCACAAGGTTCCTGTTAACATTGCTTAACACATTGATCACACTGCCCTGTAATCAGTTAAACTATTTTTACAGTAAGGTAATATTAAATGTTTGTATTTCATTAAATTTAAACGGTAATATTTTGTCAGGGCTAATTCAAAGTCAAATGCAAATGGATAATTTGGTTTAAACTGTCCCATAAACATTAAAAGCATGTTTCTTTAAACGTAAAAACAAAGTATTAATAATTAAATGTTTGTTGATCAGGAAACTCGTTTGGGCATCCAAGAACAGCTTCATCGGGGTTGACGGCGACGTCTGTGCATCCTTGGAAAAGCTGCTGCACCCACAACCCGACATCAGGATGGATGGATGGATGGATGGATGGATGGGTTCATGTTGACATCTGTGCATCCTGGCAAAAGCTGCTGCACTACTCATGACACGACAACAGGAAGGATGGATGGATGGATGGATGGATGGCTGTTCAAATCTAATAATCTTTTTCTTATGATTCTTTAAAGGTCAAATGCAAATGGAAAATATTGAATGGTAAATGGAGCTTATTTATATAGCGCTTTCCAGCCCCCTGTGAGGAGCCCCAAAGCGCTTTACAATACCAGCCATCCACCCATTCATTCAGACATTCATACACCGGTAGTGGTAGCCTGCCTTGCAAGGCGCCATCCAGACCTACCGGGAGCAACTCGGGGTTAAGTGTCTTGCCCAGGGACACACAACACATGGTGGGCGGATGCGGGATTCGAACCTCCAACCTTCCGATCAGGGGTCGACTGCCATTACCACTACACCACGGTCGCCCACAATAATATTGTGTAATATTCTTAACTTCCAGTATGTTTTTAAACAAACACTATACTGTACACACTTAACATTGTAAAATATGTTTAGGAAATTATTGTTCAATGACACCACTTAAGAAATAAAATGTTTATTATGAAAACTAAGAAGTGAAAAAAGCACAAAAATAAATACTGCATCCACCTAAATGATTTTTTTCCTGTTGTCTCATGTGCTTCCTCCAGAAGACACAAGTTGATAAATTCTGGTGTTGACTTCTTCGTCTTAACTGTAAAAAAAAAGAAAAACATGGTTACCGGTAATTCAGTCTAGAAACTGTTTTATATGTAGATATATTTTATAAGATATATGTAAGATATATATACATATATCAAATATCTCAGAAACCACAAAGCAGATATTTTTCAAACCAACAAAGTGTAATCACAACATGTTTATGTGCATACTATAAGTTGTTGGAGTTATTTGAATTAAAATTCGATTTTTAATAGACATAAGTGTGTCGACCTAGCTTTTTTTTCTACTAGTATTTAACACATATCTTAGATCTCAGAAACCACAAAGCAGATATTTTTCAAACCAACAGAGTGTAATCACTACATGTTTATGTGCATACTGTAAGCTGTTGGAGTTATTTGAATTAAAATTCGATTTTTTAATAATTTATTTTCGAAGCACATGTGATAGGTTTGGAATTAGTCAAAACAAATCAATTTAAATCCAGATTTGACCACAACGTGACATTATTAAGGACTTGTTAACCTGAGGAACCCTCGTGGTATAAAGCCAGCTATGAAATATATTTTTTAAGCTTTTATTTAGCTACATTTAAAACAAAGAACGCCGATCGACCCCACCCGCGCGTGCATGTGATGTGCACGTGTCGACCTACTTTGTTAAATCCAGCTGATTTGACCACAACGTGAAATTATTAAGGAACTGTTAAGCTCAAGCACCCTCTTGATATAACGTCAGATATGAAATATATTTTTTAAAGCGTTTATTTAGCTACATTATAGAAATAAAGACGGCTCACGTGCGCGCGCGGGCGCGCGCGTGCACGTGGCGAAACTACTTTTTTAAATCCTGCCGTTTTGACAACAACGTGGAATTATTAAGGAATAGTTCGGCTTAAGACACATGTTTGCTGTAATTTTAAATACAAATAATTGTTTTTACCATGTTAATCTTGTAAAGTCCTTCGGTGTTTGCTCCCTCACGGCAGCCACTTCCTCAAACTCAGTCCAGCCTCCTCCTCACGGTTCGGGTCCAGCCGGCCTCGGACCTGCTCTGAGATGAGTCCGGAATCTTGGCGCGGCGCCGGCGCATCTGTTAGGTGGAAATGCTCTCCAACGCGCGTTTGGCACGCAAATATGACATCACATCCGAGCCGGGCCACCAAGTGGAAAAGGGGCAATAGATGTCACAAAGGTGTTGGTGCTGGACATGACTCAGAAAGGCCTTATCTTTGCTGTAGGTCTTTTTTATTAAGCTTTTGTGGGTTGGTCGGTTTCCATCCATCCATCCATCCATCCATTCATCCAAATAATGTACTGTATTTCAAAGAAAGAAAGATAAGATTTCTTGTTTCACCAAATATATATTAACATGAAAAATAAATTCTAAAGATAACCTTACATAAAGATAAACAAAAACATTTTAGAGCAAAATTATCTGGGAAAAACAAGGCTATTTTAATTAAACACGCTGCTCCATTCAGCTTTTTTATCATGATGACAGCAGCTGACAGCAGCTGACAGCTGCGTCAACGGCTGATCCATCCGATGTTAACTGTACATTTTACCTTTTCAAACGGCCAGTTGAATCTGCATAATTGGTGCACCATTATCGTGCTTTAAATTTTAGTTTCTTTGCTGCGATTTGTAAAACCTAAGCCAATCCAACGCGTGTGATTGCGCGATGCGCAGCTGGACACCATGGCTGCAGACACGGAGCCGAGTAGAGGCTCACTTTACCGCAGTGGCTGCGCGCATGGCGCGGTGATTACGTGTGTCTGCTTTGTCTAATGAAATAAAGATAGTGGATGGATGGATGGACGTATGG
This sequence comes from Garcialebias charrua, assembly GCA_038048925.1. Taxonomy (NCBI): domain Eukaryota; kingdom Metazoa; phylum Chordata; class Actinopteri; order Cyprinodontiformes; family Rivulidae; genus Garcialebias; species Garcialebias charrua. The sequence goes on along the minus strand of JBBPBX010009677.1, from coordinate 12,704 downwards.
ATGGATGTATTATGTAGGATGGAAACTGATTTGCTTGCGATTTGCTTGCGCACGCAGTAAAGGCTTCTTTTTTTTTTTCCCTCGGGTCGGTCGGAAAAACAGCTGACAGCTCTGACGCTTTGATCGGCTTTATTTTATTATTTTCCTTGTTCCTTGTGTCCACTGGGCGATCTATAGATGTTAAGTAGCCATGTGCTTCTTTCAAAGCTGCACGTTATTGGCCGAAGCCAGTAACAAAGCTCTGATACCAGCCAAACAAGTCCCGCATGTTAATCAGCTGTGAGGGTCCCCGCCCCCAGTACGCAAATCACTGCGGCTTGGTTTTACTCTGAAAACAAACTGATTTCTAACACAAAGTTTATCAGTTTAAACACTTATAAAGTGTTTTTTAAAGCATGGGATGGTTTCTTCACAACTTCAACTGGTACATTTTGCAAAAAAACGATTTTCACTAATTTCTCAGAAGTTGAAGGTTTATTGATTTTTTCTCAGTTAGAGCTGTGCCGACTTGTTCCTGGATTTGGAGTGGCTGGTCACATATTAGAAGAGGTGTTGACATGAACAAACATGGAGGGAAGAAGAGTCGCAATAAGCAGAGGAAAAGAGTGGAAAAATCTAAGCAAAGAGGAGCTCATGGCCTTCACTGGAGTGACCATTCTTGCAGGAAGTGAGAAGAACTGGAATGTACCAATGTGTGTGCTCTTTGGGAGTCTTCTACACAACCCAAGGTACCCTGAACCTACCAACCTACATCACTGAAGCAACTGGAAGATGTGGAGTGACAAAAGTTGCAAACAAGTAACAGGAGAGAGGCACAGAGAGCCAACAGAAGAGAAAGAGGTGCCAGATGTGTCCAAGAAACAAAAATAGCAAAGCCACCAATTGTTGCAGGAAATGCAGTACCCCAGTGTGCAATGGTCACAGCCAAAAGCAAATAGTTTGTGACAACTGCACACAGTGAATAGAGAAAATATGTTTGTGTGGGCACATGTGAGTGTACAGTGTTCTGGTTGTATGTTCATTCTCTTTTTTTGTCCTTCAGACAGATGGATATTCTAGCAATAATTTTTGAAGATTATTGATGTTATTTTGTGTGAAAAATGTTATAAAAAGTTATGAATAACCATATTAAATGTCAAATCAGTCTTTTGTTGACCCAAATACAATAAATATAACTGCCTTTGACCAAAATTAAAGACATAATTTAAATTCATTGCAAAAACCCATTGATTCTAATTGGGGTCATTTTTGACCCCACTCATGGAAGAGTGTAGGTATTGGTCGTTCATGCATCCAAGGGTTAAAAACAGAATTATTCCCTGGCTTTCGGCACTGTGTGATCTGTGCTGTCTGTGTGCATCACACTGTGTTGGTCATATTGCTGTTGTTGTTGTTATCCACTATTGTTTTTTTTAACCCTTAGGGTTGTTATTCTTCAAAATCTCTGAAACTAAAAGTTTTTACTCTTCCATATTCCAGGTATTCCTCATCAACAAACATGGATTTTACTTGGATTTACCTGCTGCCTGCTCTTGTCTGGACTCTGCTGCTTCTCATCCAACACCACCCAGTGTCTGGTCTGCTCCATTATTCGGCCGTGGAGCTACTTCGTCTTCGCTTTCTACCGGCCGCGCCGCCTGTGCTCCCTCTGGAGGAAATTGCCTTCTTTCCTCGTCGGAGATACATCCACCGGGGCTCGCGCCGTCGACATAACGCTGACAAGGCTCATCCCATAACCTCCATCTGGTCTGACTCTCGCCATTCTTCATGCAGCAACGCCCGGACCGCTAACAACAGCAGCACGTTAGCCAACCTAGCTCGGTCGGCTAACGCTCCGGTCACTACTTCCGCCTCCTCCGTAAAGTTTGGACTTCTGAACGTTCGCTCCCTCACGGGCAAAGGTCAGCTTATTCACGATATAATATCCGACCGAAAACTGGATTTCTTCTGTTTAACAGAAACGTGGCAACAACAAAACGACTTTTTCCATCTGAACGAGTCCACCCCATCGGGCTTTGTTTGCACCGCGAGGGCAAGGGCCTCAGGCAGGGGAGGAGGTCTCGCGATAATTCACCGCGAGAACTGGAAGGTCACTCCGGTTCACCCCCCCCCCCTCCTCCTTTGAGTGCACTGTTTGCCTGCTGGCTGGACCCACTCCAACTGTTGTTGCCACTCTCTACCGCCCTCCAAAACTGAATAGCTCATTCATGAATGACTTTGCTGCATTAATGGCCCATTTAACAGCTCTTTCACCCAATGTTATCCTGCTGGGTGATTTCCACGTTCATTTTGATGATGAAAACAATCCCCTCACCAGAGACTTCACATCTTGCCTGGACAGCTACGGCTATCAACAATTCATCAACTTTCCAACACACAAGATGGGCCACACACTGGACTTACTCTGCTGCTCTGGACTTTCTCCTCTTAACTGTTCTTCTGATAAACTTCCATTTACTGATCACCTGATGATTTCATTCAATGTTAATCTTAAATTTTCCTCAGATAAACCTTAACGCACTCTTTCCTTCCGTAATATCAAGAATATCAACCATGACACTCTTTTATCTCATATTAATGATACCCTCTCCACTTTCAACTCCTCGAACCCAGATGATCTTGTCACATTATACAACACCAGCCTAACCAACATCCTTAACTCTGTTGCTCCCCTGAAAACACGGACTGTTTCCTTCGCCAACTATGCACCCTGGTTCACTCCAGCACTCCGTTTCCTGAAAACCAAAGGTCGGCGGCTAAAGCGTCTTTATAAAAAATCCGGTCCCACAATTCACAAGGAACTTTATGCAAACCACCATTACAAGAACAGTATTTCTCAAGCCAAATCCAGCTACTTCTCTGACATCATCAGTTCTAATGTTGGTAATTCAAAAACATTGTTCTCTCTCCTCCACCGTTCTGTCTCATCTCCTAACTCCCTGCCCTCTCACATGGTTTCCACAGAATTTTGCAACTCCCTGATGTCATATTTCAATGAAAAGATTATTTCAATTCATACACCTCATCCCAATTGCTCCCCGGCACGCTTTCTATAGCTGCCCACTGCCCCACCTGGTGGTGATTGGGTTAAATGCAGAGTCAAATTTCGTCTTGTATGGAAACACGCAGATGACAAAAATGTGACATTATTATTATTATTATTATTAAACACCTTGGTCCAAATACTGCATCCAACATCCATGTTGAACTCCCCCCTCCCTCCCTCCCTCCCTTTCTCTGTCTTTTCTCTCCCCTCTGCTGATGACATTGCTGACATTATGCAAGATGGCGCCAGTGTTTGAGGCTGTCCGTCTGTCGCTCTGGGTTTGGATTGTTTTATTTCTTTGTTTTGTGCTCAGCACTAAGTCTGTGCTTGTGTACAATCGCCAGTTCCTCCTGGATTTTCAAAATGTTGTTGGCAACCTCAGTGCCTTTGATTATGGTGGACAGAAAACTTTACCCCCGCTCCTGTCAGGAGTCCCAGCTGATCTCCTCCGGGCACCTGCGCTGCCCCACCGGCGGAAACGCTGTCGTTACCGCGGTAAACGTGGAGGACAGCTGGTGAAACTAAAGATCTGCCTGGCCCGTTCTACATCCATTTCTCAATCAAGAAATGGAGTATTTCCGTCTTTCTCTGTGCCTTGGCGTTTCCTGGATCCTAGCTGCCTGCTGCCTGACCGGCCTGGGCGCGGGCGTTCGCCCCCACCTCTCCTGCTTCTCTCGTCTCCACCGGCGCGGAGTGAACCTGCAGAGCCTGAAGACGCTGCCCTGGCAGAAGACGCTGCCCCGGGTCCTAGCGCCTGTCATATTACAGGCTGCAGTTACTGCCAGAATTGGCCTGGTGAACGCCAGGTCTTTAACAAACAAAACCTTCATCCTGCGGGAATTTTTCACTTCTCATCATTTGGATTTATTCTGCATCACAGAGACCTGGGTCGAGGCTGATGACTCCAGTGTTTTTGTTGAACTTTTACCAGACGGCTGTTCTTATCTGAGCTCCCCTCGGATGTCAGGCCGTGGAGGAGGAACAGCAGTGGTTTATAAAAACAGTTTTAAATGCAAGCAGTGCACTGCACCACCTTCTTTCTCCAGCTTTGAGGTGACTTTATTTGAGGTGGGTCGCTCACACCCCGTGCTCTGCGCTGTCATCTATAGAGCCCCCAAATATAATAAGGATTTTTTGAATGACTTTTCTGATTTCCTGACTGGAATAATGTTAAACCACGATGCAGTCCTTATTGTTGGGGATTTTAACATACATGTATGCTGTCCAGAGAAACCACTGGTGAAGGACTTTCTGAGCCTCACTGACTCTTTTAACCTGGTTCAGTGGGTGGCTGGTCCCACGCATGAACATGGACACACGTTGGACCTGGTTCTCTCTCACGGCTTGTCTGTGACCGACCTGGAACTTTATGATAATGTTATTTCTGACCATAGGCCTGTTTTATTTGATGTTGGTTTGTCCTGTGCTCCAGTTAAAAACTACGTTCCTGCCCAGCGACGTAGAGTTTTTAAACCTTCCACCGCTGGTCAGTTCTCTGCTGCCTTTGAACAACTTTGTGCTCCCTCTGACTCTGCTGCTGACACCGACCAGCTGAGCTCCTGGTTTGACTCCTCCTGTCAAACCATTCTGGACTCTGTGGCGCCATTTAAACTGGTGCGACCTAAAGCCAGATCTGAGCCCTGGTTCAATGAAAAAACTCTTGCAGCCAGACAGGAGTGCCGCAGAGCTGAACGGAGATGGAAAAAGGATAAACTGGAGGTTTCTTTTCACATTTTAAAGGACTGTCAACGTCAGTACCAGATCATTGTTAAAGAGGCCAAAAAACAACACTTGTCAGACATTATCGCGTCCAATCACAACAACCTGCGTGTCCTTTTTGAAACTATTGACTCTGTCCTGAAGGTCCCACAACCTGTCTGCCATGAAGCCTCAACTGAACTTTGTAATGACTTCCTGCAGTTTTTTATAAATAAGGTTGTTACCACAAGGGCCCTTATTTCAGCCCCTGCTTTTGACCCCTCCTGCTTGGTCCCCTGCCTGGCTGTGTTCGATAGATTTGAACCAGTGACTCTGACCCTTTTAGAGGATGTGGTTGGCCATATTAAGCCATCAGGTTCCCCTCGTGACCTTGTCCCCCCTCGTCTGTTAAAAGAGGTTTTTTCCAGCATCAGGCAGGTGATCCTTGCTGTTATCAATAGCCGTCTGTCCTCAGGTGTTGTGCCAATAAGTTTTAAACATGCTGTGGTGCAGTCCCTGCTTAAAAAGCCCAGCCTAGACCAAACTGTCTTAGCTAATTTTAGGCCCATCTCCAAGCTGCCTTTTATTTCAGTGCAAGCTCTGAGTAAGCATTCAGCTGCCGGCGTCTAGGTTTCTTTTTTTCAAACAACAAATCAACGGAGGTAATCATCGGATTGCAAACTTTTTCCCTGCCTGGATTTTTTGTTTTTTGTCCTCTGAGTTTTTTCTTTTTACTTTGGGAAAACTCTGCGGTGCAGTCACCCGGTTCTGCCTTCCGCCCTGGGCTTTGTCTCGCAGGAGTTCTCCTGCTCATGACGGCTAGCTGGAAGGCTAGCTGGTGGGACTGGACTTTTTCCGGTGAGCTGAAGTGGACAACGCGGGATGCCTTGGACAGACTTGTCGGGGGAGTGGGCTCTGGTGAGGGCTGTTGTGCTTCTCCGGCGGGCTAAGGGTGGACGGCGCGGGCTGTCATGGGACCGGCTTGTGGTTGGATTATAGCCATCGGATTTGTGCCTGCTGGAGCAGACACCAGACTGCTAGTCCTGCGTGAGTCCTGTGGGCTGTAGGATCCATTTACTGATCCGGTTATTGTAGTTGCCAGGCCGCAGCTACCAGCTACAGGTTGGTGAAGCGTCCTGATCAGCCTTTGACTTTCAACCAGCTAGTTGAAAGTCTACTAACATTTGAACACACAAACTAACAAATAATGTTGAATAGACGGGAACAGAGGAATAAAGAAGCACTGGTTGGAAATACAGAAGATATGGAGGATATTAAGAGATCATTAAACTTTATGAGTACTGAATTAACTAGGTTAACATCTCAACAAGAACTTTTGGTTAATGAGGTTAAACAATTGAAAATACAAATAAATAACAAAGACACTAAAATTGCAGAACTTGAAAAAAAAAGTTGATTATCTTGAGCAAGAGGCAAGACTGAACAATTTATTGATATCTGGACTTGAAGTCAAGCGCCGGCCACGTTCAAAGGATGTTGAGGGTAAACACGTCACAGAAGATGCACAGCAGGAGGACCTACAGACTTTGGAAGAACAGATGGTGACTTTTCTTCGTGACAGAGACATTAATGTGGACTATGAGGACATTTCCATCTGTCATACCTTGCCCAGTAAATTAGACAAATCCAAACCATTAATAGTCATGAAGTTCGTTAGTAGAAAAGCTAAAATTAATGTCATAGCACAGGCAAATAAATTGAAGGGAACAAGGGTATACATTAATGAACATCTGACAAAGAAAAATGGCAATATTGCCCGTGTGGCAAGGTCATTAAAAAACCAAGATAAGATAACATCAACATGGACGAGAAATGGAAATGTTTGGATTAAAATGCGTGAAAGGTCTCAACCAAAAATGATAAAAGATTTACAGGATTTGGATAAAATTTAGATGATATATGAATAGTCTGATGGACAAGTACATTTGAACAATGATGATGTACGAAGACTCAGACGCTAAAATATATAGTATTGATGACGTGATTGATAAGGATTTCTTTCCAACTATAAAAGATTGTAAATATTACAATGAAGAACAGTTCAATGATATCAACATAACAAATGGAGATCTTTCTATTATTCACTTTAACAGTAGGAGTATAAATGCAAATATATTACAAATAACACACTACTTGAAAGAATTACACAGAACATTTGATATAATAGCATTTTCAGAGACATGGCTCAATGATGTAAATACAAGTATTAATATTGATGGGTATGAATTGTATTACATGAACAGACAGAGTGGAAGAGGTGGTGGAGTCGCTCTGTTTGTTAAAAATGACATAAAATGTAAAATGATTAGTGAAATGTCAATAATTGTTGATAATTTAATGGAAATGGTAACAATAGAGCTAATACAGGTAGTCCCCGACTTACGAGCGCTCTAACTTACGAGGATCCGGACTTACGAGCTGGCCAATTTTGGGAAAAAACGCAAAAAATACTGAGTTTTTCTGTGTTTTTTCACCACAGTTCGTTAGCTAAACATGTGGACACACGTTTCCGATCATTTTTATGCACTCATAAGCAGTTTTTCGATGAAAAACAAGTGTTTGTAGTCGCGCTAGCGAAACCGTTCCAACTTACGAGCGAAAATTCCGGACTTACGAGACACGTGGCGGCCGTTCCAAGTTACGAATTTTCGCTTTACGAGCGCCTCGGAGGAACGGAACTCGCTCGTAAGTCGGGGACTACCTGTATGTAAGAACGATAAAAACGTCATAGTGAGTTGTGCATACAGATCACCGAGCTCAAACATAGAAATGTTTACAGATAAAGTCATGGAGCTATTAGAAAAGAACTTTAATAAGAAAAAAAATTTCTGCGGAGACTTTAATATTGATATAGGAAATACAGCGGATGACAATAACATCAGTACATTTATACATTCAATGTATAGCCTGAATCTGTATCATTTAATATCCAAGCCTATAAGAATTACATGTCATAGTGCCATAACAATTGAGAATTTTTTCACAAATATAACAAATGGGGATGTATTGGGTGGTATTCTTACTACTGACCTAAGTGATCACTTGCCCATTTTTACAATCTATAAAAATGATCAGAATACCATAAGAGCAGTCAAAAGTAAGACAAAAATAATAAACACATCCAAACAAGCGTTAGACAGATTAAAGGAAGATTTAGATAGACAAACTTGGGAAAATGTGTATGTTGAAGATGTGAATTCATCATATAATGAGTTTATGAATATTCTAGAAACTCTATATGAAAATAATTGTATGCAATTAAATTTTCCCAGGAAAAACACTGTTGACCAACCATGGATGACTAAGGGATTGAGAAATGCTTGCAAAAAAAAGAATGATCTGTATTCATGTTTTCTGAAATCAAGAACACAAGAATCTGAAGAAAATATAAGAGGTATAAAAACAAATTGGTTGGGATTATAAGGAAACACAAAAAGGAATATTATAGTGGTTTATTAAGTAAAAGTAATGGTGATATGAAAGCTACATGGCGAGTGATGAATGATGTTTTGAAGAACCATAAGTCAAAGATGGGTATTTCACAACATTTTGTAAAGGATAATGATGAAATTTATGACGACATTGAAATTGCAAACGGATTTAATCAATACTTTGTGAATATTGGATCAGTCCTTGCAGATAAAATACCTAAGGTAAATGATACAGTGAACCACTCAATTATTAACTGTGTAAATAGTATTTTTCTTAAGGAAATTGACAAAGAAGAATTAATGAATGTGGTTAAAACTTTTTCAGACAAGAGATCCAAAGACTGGGTTGATATGGACATGAAGCTTGTGAAGAATATCATGAGTCATATCGTTAAGCCATTTACATATATATGTAACTTATCATTTTCGACAGGAACATTTCCAGAAAATATGAAAACTGCTAAAATAGTACCTCTCTTTAAAGATGGTGATAAAGGTATATTCAACAACTATAGACCAATATCCCTATTGCCACAGTTTTCGAAGATTTTAGAAAAATTATTTGTGCTAAGATTAGATGAATTCATTGAAAAACAAAATATCTTGAGTGAGAGTCAATATGGATTCAGAAAACAAAACTACGTCAATGGCTATCATGGAATTTATGGAACATATACCTACGGCTATTGACCAAAAGCAAAATTGTTTAAGTGTTTTTGTTGATTTAAAGAAAGCTTTCGATACTATCGATCATGATATTCTCATTGACAAATTGAGTAAATACGGTATCAGAGGACTAGCATTGCAGTGGGTATCCAGTTATTTGAAAAATAGAAAACAATTTGTGCAGATAAATGATGTAAGATCCGACCTCTGCAATATTACCTGTGGAGTGCCTCAGGGTTCTGTACTTGGCCCAAAATTGTTTATTCTATATGTAAATGACTTGGTAAAGGTGTCAGGACTCCTTAGGTGTATATTGTTTGCTGATGATACCACTTTCTTTTGTTTTGGTAAAGATATTTAACAGTTATTTGAGTTGATGACGACAGAATTTGTTAAAATTCAAAATTGGTTTAAACTAAATTAATTATCGTTGAATTTAGAAAAAAACCCAATATATGATATTTAGTAAAAAAAAAGAAAACTGTTAACGTTCCATTTATGATTGATAGTGCTGAAATCTGTCGTGTTAATGAAGTGAAGTTTTTGGGCGTTATTATTGATGATAAATTGACGTGGAAGAATCACATAAATTCTGTTAGGACAAAGATGGCTAAGTCCATTGCTGTATTATACAGAGTCAGGGACTTGTTGAATGACAGAGCCCTGTATTTGTTGTATAATACAATTATTGTTCCACATTTGATTTACTGCATTGTTGTTTGGGGGAAAGCTTGTAAAACATTTACAGAGCCTATTTTTTTGCTACAAAAAAGAGCTGTTAGAATAATTACAGGAAAACATTATTGTCACCCTTCTAACACCTTATTTGATCAACTGAAATTGTTGAAGTTCCAGGACTTGGTGGATTATAATATTTTGTTAGTTATGTATAGAGCTCATAAAAATCAACTGCCTGTAAATATCCAAATGCATTTTGTTAAACGGCGAAGCTGTTATAATCTTAAGGGAATAGAAGTATTTATTAAACCACAATACAGGACCAGTTTAAAGGGTCGGTCAACCTCAATTCAAGGAATTGGCTTATGGAATGTCTTGGAGACTGAAGTCAAAAATGCAGCAACATTGATTACATTTAAGAAAATGATAAAGAGTGGACTATTGCAAAGATATAAATGAAATACAGTTGTGTATGTTGCTTTGTAGTTCAATATTTTTTTGGCAAATTGTTTCTTGTTTTTTATTGGTTAGAGTTGATTGTTGTTTGATTTGATGGACTGTAAGAGGGGGCAGTTAAAATAAGATTTTTTCTTCTTACTGCCACCCTTCATTTTATTTATGTGTTGTATATTTATTTGATGTGAAATGTTGTATTGTTTTGTTTTTTTATATATAAAATGAATGAATAAACTAAACTAAAAAAAAAACCTACTTCCATTAGGATCAATCCTCAGAAAGCATGGGATCTTTTTTCATTGTTACGCCGATGATAGTCAGATCTATATGCCACTAAAAAAGAAAGATGCCTCCTCAATCAGGCCACTTCTGTTGTGTCTTGAAGACATCAAAGCTTGGATGTCTTTAAACTTTTTAAATTTTAATGAAAAGAAAACAGAAGTGATGGTGTTTGGTCCTAGTGGCTCTTGTGAACCTTGCCCTGTTGATCTTGGCCCTCTGGCACCACATGTAAAGAAAACAGTTTCTAACTTGGGTTTTAAAATGGACAGTGATTTTAAATTAGATTCCCAGATTGGAGCGGTGGTCAAGACCAGTTTTTATCACCTCAGACAGCTGGCTAAGGTAAAGTCCATCCTTACACAGCAGCAGCTGGAAACAGTAATCCATGCCTTCATCACCTCTCGGCTGGATTACTGTAACGCTCTTTACCTTGGAGTCAGCCAGTCCTCCCTCAGACGTCTCCAGTTGGTCCAGAACGCTGCTGCTCGGCTTCTAACTGGAGTTCATAAGAGGGAGCACATCACCCCCACTCTGGCTTCACTCCACTGGCTGCCTGTTCATTTTAGAGTTCATTTTAAGATTCTTTTATTTGTTTTTAAGAGTTTAAATGGTCTTGCTCCATCCTACCTCTCTGAGCTGCTTCACCCATACTCTCCTGCTCGGTGCCTCAGATCAGCTGATCAGCTGCTTCTGGAGGTGCCGAGGTCCAAACGGAGGCTCAGAGGGGACAGAGCTTTTTCTGTTGCTGCTCCAAAACTGTGGAACGATCTCCCTCTTCCCGTCAGACAAGCTCCTTCACTGTCCAGTTTTAAAACTCTTTTAAAAACACATTTTTACTCACTGGCTTTTAGCACAGACTGAATTTGTTCTGCACTGTTTTTATTGATCTTAATGTTTTAACAACTGTTTTATTTTTATGTGTTTAAATGTTCTTGATTTTATGTACAGCACTTTGTTGCAACTTTGGTTGTTTTAAAGGGCTCTATAAATAAAGTATTATATATATATATATATATATTAGGGGTGTAACGGTACGCTAAAATCACATTTCGGTTCGGTTCAATTACAAGGAGGGCTCGGTTCGGTTTATTTTCGGTTTATTTTCGGTACAAAAAAAAAAGACAAAATAAAGACTTACAAAATGTTTATTTTGAAAATATGCCAAAAATATGTTTGTATTGTATTGTAGTAATAAATAAAAGTGACCCATTTGGATGATATTTTAAATAAACAGCACTCTACAATAAATAAATTATATTAAAAATAATAAAAATCTTAATGAATACAATAACAGTCAGAACCAGAACAATAAGCAGCAACAGACTGTTTACAATCTTAACTAATAAAGTTTTTGTCCAGTAGCACCAGTGTGGCTGTATTTGTCCTCATTACTCACAACCTCTTCTTGGTGGGACTGGTCCTGGAACAGTTCCAGAGTTCAATTCAGTCATCACACACTTCTTAGCTGCAGCAGGTGATCTCTGGTGGATTTCCCTGAAGTGGAAGGAGAGCAGCTACCTCTGTAACTGGAAATACTGGAAATAAAACACAGAGGTAAAAAAATAAGTTAATAAGATTATAATTTTAAATAATAATAAATTATAAATAATAATTATAATAAAATAACAATACCTCTTGAACGGTTGAATATCTCACTCATCATCAGGGCAGGGTTTAAATCAGCTCCAGGACTTGTTGACCATCAGTTTTAGTTTTTTCATAAAGAGCTGAACTTTTTGACTTAAGTGTTGACGTGATGGATGTCTCATAGCAAGGATCAACTGTGCATTAAAAACTTTCAGACTTAGATTCAGAGCTTTAAAAACTCATACAGTTTGTGTTATTGATCTGGACCCATCTAAATTACCTGATGAAGTTGTTTAAATGCAGCTGTGTTGTTAGCGCACTTTGTAGAAGTTGTTTAAATGCAGCTGTGTGGTTAGCGTACTTTGTAACAGCTCGTTCACGTTCTGATGACGTAGTTTCCAGCGCGTTCACGTTAGACGTGTTGCTGCTGCAGATCCAGTCTTCATGAAAAAACGTCCACACACACAGCTTTGTGCGCTCGTCTTTTAACAAGAAAACCATAACGTTAACAAACAGGAAACCGCAGCGAGAAGCTAACGGCTAATGCTGCGCGTGCTGCGAGATAATAGCTCCGTGCTGAAACGCGCCCAGGAAATTTTGTTCCGCGGCGCACATATTAACATTCAATGAGTGAAAAAATAACCGTTTCGGTACAGCACGTTCGGTTCGGTCCACCTCCGTACCTTTTCGGTTCGGTACACCAACTACAACCGTTACATGCCTAATATATATATATATATATATATATATATATATATATATATATATATATATGTATATATGTATATATATATGTATATATATATATATATATGTATATATATATGTATATATGTATA